>AYJT01023255.1:0-12993 GCA_001278415.1 Ocimum tenuiflorum | reverse complement strand
AGGATCCACCTTCGCCGACACGGACTTCCTCTTCGCCATGAATGGAAGTTAAGCAAATGCGAATCTGTGTATGTGTGTGGATGTATAGCAGCACGCGGTACCTACGAAGAGTAGTCCTAAAATACGGTAGGGGGAGAGCGAGGAGGGATGGGTTTTTGAAGGGTTTGAAATTTTTGAAGGAACCGGAAAGGCGGGAATGGAATTATGGGAGTGGATAAATGGGATTGCATAGTGGAGGTGGAATCCGGATAGTGTAGGGACACGCCCGATATGGCGATGTTATTACCAAAATTTTTTGAACTTTCCCATTGGCATAACCCAAGGGAAAAATTCCCAAACTATCTAGAAAATTTTTGTGGATTTCTTTTTTTTTGGCAAAACAGAAATTTTATTAAATCATATCCCGATTCGTGAGGAATAACACTCACGATGGAAGATCTTTCGTCCAAATGATTACATCATGACATAACGCTCTCATAGAATGTATTAGTATTTCTTTTAATATACTTCTCTAATTTGAAAATAAGATTATTATATTCAATGTTTTTTCCTTTACTGACACATGTTAGAAAGGATGAATACTAAATAAATTGATAAACTTGGAGAAGAGAAGGAGAAACAAAAGAAAAGAGAAATAGTCTTTATGTACAAAAACTTGTGTAGAATATATAGAACGCAAACCCATCTTGACTGCAAAATAACGAAACATTGCTGGTGTAAAGATGTGGGCTAGTCGAGAGTGAGCAGGAACATGCAGCGGCTTGATGATGCCAGCAAGAAAACGCTCACGGACAACATGACAATTCATGAAGCACTAGGTTAGAAGTTGATTATCACAAAATAGAGGAACCAGACAACTCTGAGAGATGCCAAACTCCTCGAGCAAAGCAACAAGCCAAACAATTTCACATGTGGCATTGGCCATAGATCGATACTCAGCTTCGGCCCAAGAGCGTGAAACAATTGATTGTTTCTTAGAACGCCAAGGAACACGCAAAAATCACTAACTGAACAACGAGTATCTGGATCGGCCACCCAATCAGCATCTGCAAAGGCAGAGAGATCCCAAGAATTAGATGAAGATAACAAAATACCCTGGCCAATTGAACCCTTAACATATTTTAGAACACGATGTGCAACGCACTAGTGGGAGTCACAAGATCGTGACAGATATTGACTGAGCTTGTTGACAGCAAAGCTCAAGTCAGGACGAGTAATACACAAATATATTAGTTTCCCAATAAGTCATTGATATACGGAAGAATCTTCAAGAGCAATACCAGAATCCTGTGACAAAGGTAGAGTAGAATCCATGGGAGTATCGTAAGGTTTAGCACCAAGCAAACCTGTTTCATCCAACACATATTTGCGTTGAGAAACAAAAATTCCAGTAGGAGAACGAGCAACTTCAAGTCCTAAGAAGTACTTCACAGCACCTAAGTTTTTAAACTTCAAATGAGCAGTTAAAAAGACTTTAAAATCACCAATTAAACTCGAATCATCAGAAGCAAGAAGAATATCATCCACATACACCACCATGCATAAAATGTGACCATCAAACTCTTTATAAAACAAGAATGGTCAGAAGTGGATTGGCAAAGACCATATGTAGCAACAACAGAGCAGAACTTTTCAAACCACTTGCGGGAGGCTTTCTTGAGCCCATATAGGGATTTACGTAACTTGCAAATAGGATTAGGAGGATAAGAAAGCTCCCATTCAGTTGCAAGACCGGGAGGGAGAGACATGAAAATGTCTTCGTTCAACTCTCCATTTAGGAAAGCATTGTTCACATCCAAATGGAATAAATGCCCACCTTTAACTGCAGCAATGGCAAGTAAAGTTTTCACAGTAACTAATTTTGCAACGGGTGAGAATGTATCTAGATAGTCAATACCAGCTTGTTGAGTGAAACCCTTGGCTACAAGATGAGCTTTATGCCTCTCAACAGATCCATCAGCATGATATTTGGTTCAAAAAAACCATTTGCAACCAATAGATTGTTTATCATGAGGCAAAGAAACAATTTCCCAAGTACCATTAGCCTGCAAAGCTCTCAACTCTTCCCTCATTGCTTTTAGCCATTGTGGGTATTTAGATGCTTGTATATAGCTGGTGAGGTCTGGAATGAAAGATATAGCAAACACAAAAGCTTTAAAAGAATGAGATAAATGATGATAAGAAAGATAAGCAGGCAAAGGATGAGCAGTGCATATGAGAAATAATGGAATTGCAAGCATAACCATTCAAGTATACTGGAGGATGAGAGAGTCGACTAGCTCTAGTGACAATAGGAAAAGAAGTAGATGTGACAGAAGGGAATTGAGTAATAACTTCAGTAGATGATGTTTCGGCATCAGGAAATAAGGGACGAAAAACCACATCACTATGCGTAGAAAAATCAGAAAAATGAAATATATGTTCATGGAATACAACATTTCTAGTTATGTAAATAGCAAAAGTGGTTAAATCAAGAAGTTTATACCCTTTGTACCCAGCAGGATACCCCAAGAAAACATATTTTCGAGCCCGAGGAGAAAATTTGTGCTTAGACCTATCAAGAGTGAACCATAACACAAACAACCAAAAACCTTGAGATGTGAATATGCAGGGACTTTATTAAAGAGCTTAGTGAAAGGAATAGCATTTCCTATGGCAGGGGAAGGGATCCTATTAATGAGATAAGAAGCACTAAGGATGCAATCACCTCAGTAGTCTAAAGGGATATGAGACTGAAAATGCAGAGATAGAGCAACATTTAACAAGTGTTGATGCTTTCTTTTTACTCTAGCATTTTGTTGGGGTGTTTCAACACAAGAATGCTGCAATACAATACCATGATTGGTATAAAAATCATGCAAAAGGAATTATGGTGCATTATCACATCTAATCACCTTAATGGAAGAATTAAATTGAGTTTGAATAGACTTATAAAAGGCAGGAATGATGTGTGCTTCTTTAGACTTAGCATTAAGTAAATAAGTCCAAGTAAACCTTGAAAAATCATCCACTATAGTGAGAGAATATTTGAAACCATCAACTGAAATGGGAGTAAAGGCCCCCATACATCACAATGAAGTAATTCAAAAGCTTTCATAGCTACAAAATTAGATAAAGAAAAAGGTAAAATGCTTTTGTTTTGCTAAAGGAAAAACAGAACAAGGCATGTCTTGTTTTACAGTTTTGAGATTCAAAATGGAGTGAAGTAACTGCAACTTTCCTGCAGATAAGTGTCCTAGTCTAGCATGCCAAGTTTCAGCCGAAATAATGGCATTACAAGAGATAAAAGATGGGACAGAAGGTGTCAAAACATAAAGGTTGCCATCTTGTCTACCCATCCCAATCGGCTTCCCCCGAGAAGGATCCTGAGTGCAATGAAGTGGAAGAAAAGTTAACTTGACAGTTGTGTTCTTTGGTTAGGCAACTTACAGATAGAAGATTATAGGAAAAGCTGGGTACAAAAAGAACAGAAGTTAAAAGAAGATTATTAAGTTGCACAGAATCAATTCTCTCTGTGACACAAACTCTCCAGTGGGAAGAATGACAGAAGCATTTTGAACAGGCGTGGAAGGTGTAAAAGATGATAAAGAGCAACAAACATGATGTGTTGCTCCTGTATAAAAAAAGCCAAGTTGTAGTATCCAGAGTAAGAAAAGTAGCCAAGGCTATGTAAGGAGGTAGACTGAGCTTACCGCTAAAGGATGAGGCTGAAGGAATGTCATGAGACTGAGGCAAAGTGGTAGGAGTAGTGGTTGGAGAGGCTTTGAGCTGAGACTCAGCAGAACAGTCAAGTGTTGATATTGTTCCTGTGAGATATTGCTAGAAACAGAATCAACTAAGTGTTAGTAGACAAAGTGTTTCCAGTTGAAAACTGAGCAGTAGCATGATTTATCTGCCCTTTTAGCTGGTGATCAATTTTGGTAGAACTTCAACCTTTTCCATAATCAGGTGGATATCCATGAATCTTATAGCATGTGTCTATAGTATGGTTAGGTATGCCACGATGAGAACATAGAGGTTTAACTTTGTCTCTCTGAAAGTTTCTGGTTGCTGAACTTGAGTGAAATTAGCAGAAGTATGTTCACTCATAACAGGATTATAAGTACTAAAGTTTCCCGATCTGATCAAACGTTGTCGTTCATCTTGGATAATAATGGATAAAACCTTTGAAATGACAGGTAGTGGATCTGTACTTAAAATCTGGCTTCGCAAAGGAAAATATGATTCATTCAAACCAACTAAAAACATCATCGCACAATCCTTTTGTTGATACTCATGGCACTTTCTACAATCAGGAGGTTGATAATCACGCAATTCATCCCAAAGAATACGAAATCTTGTGAAATAAGTATTAATATCCATATTTCCTTGCCGCAAACCCATCAGTTGTTGTTTTAGTTCAAAAACACGAGGAGTATCATCTTGTGCAAACCCATCACGAAGATCATTCCAAATATCCACCGCAGATTCAAAATAGCAAGCTGCTTGAAATCTCTGAGCTAACAACCTTGTTTATCCATGTAACAACCATGTTGTTGCACCTTTCCCACGCACCATAAAGAAAATCATTTGGCTCTAGTTGAGTAATATATCCATCAACAAGAGGCATTTTGTTTCGTAACAAGAACAAATCTGCTCCATTGTGATAATTTGCTCCAACCAGAGGCTCTGAAACAAGAATTAATGCAGGAGTATCACCTCTCTGTAAGAAATACAGACTACTTGATCTAGAATCCTCCGTAATTGCAACTTGAGGCCTGTTATAGTTATTACCCCGAGCATACAGAAATGGGTGAAAAGAAATAGAGATTACGCGGAAGATTGAGCTCTGGTACCATAAAGTAAATTGTGGAAAACCATTGATAAAACGTGGAGAAGAGAACGAGAACATAGCATAATTCCCAAAAAGTATGGAAAAAATGAGAGAGTTTGCTTTTACAGACTTTAGACCTAGTGGTGCACAACTAAGTCAGAATACATTTAATTACCTATTAAATACAAGAGTTGTAACAATTTGAAATGATTACTTACTTAGTTCAGAATAATAAGTTACCATCAAAATTCAAAGACAAGGTTACAAAGCAAGTACAATTAACTCACAATGAGCTAACTAACGAAGAATGAATGAAAATGAATAGTTGATTGCCTCTCACTCTTGAATTTGAAGTGTATTTATTTAGTAGCCTTTGATGTAACCAATTTTCTCATCATTCGAATAACTTATATGGAATCCTTTATCTTCACCCCAATATCCAATTGCAACCACGTGCTCTTACCAGTCTTGTAACTAAGCGAATGTTTGCTTCATAAATCACCATGGATACATGTTTTTAATAGTAAAAAGGAATTAGTATGAGTTTAATCATTTTAATAATTTTTTTTACTTTACGAGTTGGTTTAAAAATCACTCTCAAATTTGATATTTTACTTGTAATATATGAGTTCAAGAATGCATTAAATAGCAATTTTATCATTCATTAAAAGTATTTTAAATACTAATACACACTATTATTGTAAAACAATTATAATGCTAACATTTAGATTTGAATATTAACGGAAATATTGTATAAAAAAAACTAATAAAAAAGTAGCTATAAATGACATAAAATAAGAAAATAATTATCAAAATTACAATATTAAGGAGATATCAATTAAAAAATTATTACAAAGAATAATCATGGACGACTTGAAATAAAAATATAAAAGATCATAACTATTAAATATGGATAAATGATTTTAATTACAATATTTAATTTAAAAGTAAATAAAAATTAATTACAAATGACATTGTATAAAAAATAATCATAAAACTCACACGAAAATGTTGATTATAAATAAAAATTAATAAAAGTTTTGACATGAAATTCTTAATTATAATTTTTTCCCCAAAAAACATAAAATAAAAAAAAAATCATTATAAATGATATAAAAATAAAAAATAAAAGAAATTAATTCTGTGGATGAAATCACGAAATCAACATCAAATCCAATATAATACACAAGTTTGGTTGATGAGCCGGATATTGAGAAATCATTCCGAAACTTGTTAAACAAACAGTAAATTTTGGAATCATTCTATTTCTGAATTTCTAAAACCAACCAACTATACCGACCCTAAAAGTTTGCTTCCCTGTGTGTCACATAACTCCATTGCACGTAAATATTCTTTCTCAAACATTCGTTCATGCCTTGTATTTTACTTTTTTCTTGAATTAGTTGCAGTTCATTCGAAAAATGCGTGCGGTAGAAAACACCACCAGAAATGAAATAATTGGTCAGCACCTTTAATCACAATAAACAAATGCACTTCTTTCTTTCTTTCTCTCTTTCTTTCTTTCTTTCTTTCTTTACCCTTCCTTCTTCACTAAAATAGATCAACATACAGGAGGAGGAGGAGGATTTTTTAGGTTAATTTCCCACACCATTCTTGTCTAGTTTCATTCATGTACATGCATTCCTATGCTTCATCCTTCCATATACGCCCAGCCACTTTGAGCTTCAGCTCCTGCCTGCTACCCCCAGAAAAGAAGAGCGCCATGCTTCGCTGTATTATCAGCCCATCCATGCTGTCCCGAACTTTTGTATGGCTCTCTCGAATGCTCCTAGGAACTCCTTGCCACGTCATCTTTCTACCATTTCCACCAACTTCCAAGCTGTAGCTAAACCTCCGCGCTTCATGGTCATCCCCCATGAAACGAATGAACGCCATGTACACCGGTGCCATTCCCAGATTGAAAGCCTCAAAGTGCAGGCAGAACTGGTACCCGTAACAGTTGAAAACCTAGCATTTTCGTGCCATTCAATAATCATTTTATAGACCAGGCCAGGGAAGGAATGCAACAAAAAAGAAAAGCACTTACAGTGAGCATCCAGGTGGCATTTTCGACATCCTGGGGATTGGATTTCACGTATCTGTGGTTGAAAGTAGAGCCGTCGTGCATGTCAACATTGTGATCTCTCTTCAAATGCTCCACGAGGAAGGGGATGCTGCCACTCACGGGGCACTCTGCTCCCGCATAAGGACACTTGTAGGGGCGAAACCTGCAGTTCTGTTCGTGCCTCAATCTCCCATGATACGGGAAAATATCTTTACACCCATGAATCTGATATTTGCATGGCAGTTCAAGTGATTCTGCCACTCGCTCCAATGCTAAGCATCGGATGTTACCCAGTTCATGGCGACAAATAGGGCAGCACCGCAACTTTGTCTGACACTTCGAGCATAAAGTATGGCCATTTGGACACTGGGAAGAATTATGATGGTGAAATAGAAATCAGGTTAAGTACACAAGCGGTATATTTTGTGTCAAACAACTAAAACAGCATAGAAATATTTTGCCAGAAAATGCACATAATTTCTCCACCAAGTTGGCGGCCCCCTGGGGTTAAAAAAAACATGGACTGCAATCACAATATTCTGTTTTCCTAGAGATTCGTTTGCTTCATGAAATTTGATTGTAATTGCATCTTTGTGCCATGGGTAGTGTGTGAGTTTATAACATTACTAAATAAAAGAATCCAAGTTTTCCCATTTCATCTCAAACAGAACCATGGCTTAAGGAGCTCCATCACTTCTAACAATTTTCCTTTGTTGAACCCATAACCAACCCCCCGTATCTGCAAAACTATTATCACCATATTGCTGCTACTTCCAACATCAAGAAAGTACAACACACTGAGTTTCCCAGCACTTCAACAAGCAACATAATACATCTTGATGGCTAGGGGCAACAATATGATAGTTGTATATAAAGTATTGCACTGTGGCTGTCAGATTTTAGCTAGTTGAAGGCTCCAGCGTGGCAGATAATTGCCTCAATGTTGCTATGCCATGGTTCGGATTCCATTTGCCACATTTTTGTGAAAGTTGAAAATGTCTCTCTTGAGATCTCTTTTTGGGTTGTAGTCTTTTTTAGCGGTGGTACTCTCAATAAGAACGAGGCCCACCTGCCCTGGGATTTGGGAATATACACCAATTGACTGAATTCTCTCTTTTATGACTTCTACTTATCGATCCCGGCCCAGAAAAGTGACCAACCAGGGTTATATGAACGATTATTCAGCCGAAAAGTTGTACTACACTTCTACTGTGATGAACAGATCAGCCCGTTAAATAAAAGCTGAAGTAAATATAGTTAGTTATACAGAGATGTGGCGTTGCATATATATGTTACTGCAGTCAAAATTCAACTCCAATCCATAAGGAGTCAATCCTTCACTTAAGTGTCTGGCTAGCTGGCAGTAATGTATCTCTATTCGAAACAATAATGAAATGCGTACTTTCAGGACCAATTACGTATTGCTAACATCATCAACATATAATGCTGGAAAGTCAAATAAAGAAAATTCACGAAATCAAAATTTCAAACAGCCTAAGAGGTTGCCATTCTGCACATTACGCTACTCCACAGATAAAGAAACATGTAAATGCTAGATTGGAATCACTTTCATTGCCAGATACCCAATTATAAAAGAAGACAGGGCATGTACACTACATTAAAATGGACGAAATATCTACCTGGTGAATTGGGGGGTACATTACATTCATACAAACTGGGCATTCAAGTAGCTCATGCACAGCGGTATTTGATGTTATGCCACATTTTGCACCATTAAAAGGTGAAATCTTCGTATGAGGAGAGGTGAATTCAATACTCTCAGTAGCAACATCGTGATCAGCACTGCAGCCTTCGATTATCCCCTCATAGCTGCTACATCCAGGAATCATGATTTTCCCCAGATGATGTTTATTGGATTCCTGGAGACCAATTTATGTGGGGAGTTAGTGCGAGAAGTTCATCTACTGCTTACAAAACAAACTCCATGCCCAAAAGAAAAAGTGTAAGAAACGAGTTGCATGCATTGGTTTAATTATTCCATGCTCCACCAGATATAAAAAGCGTTCTATTAGAAAGTTGCATATAAAGTTCACTAAAGAGGTATGCTGCATGCTGCTTTGCGACCAACCATGCATTTTCAAACTAGTCCCCTACGTCAAATTATATTCCACCGGATATGGAAGGCCGTAGGAAGCTAATAATAATCTGGAAGAATGGTAGTTCCTGTGTAATCTAAAGAACAAACAAACATCAATTTTATTTTGGTAAATGTAAACGAGTGGGCTTTAACTTAGCCTAATTACGTGAAAATCTTGGAATCTGGCAACCATGATTACAGTCAAACAATCGACAAATAGAACTGAGATTAGTTGCGAAGAGACAATAAAGTCAAACTTTAAACAATGAACGAAACCAATGTAATATTTCATCCAACATAAAAAACTGCTGTGAAGGCATTTTTTTTTTTTGGAGCAATGTTATGAAGGCATTTTCTTCTCATACAAATTGGTAAACCATATGACATCACCTAGAGCTCATAGAAATGTCAGTATTTCTTTAACTACTGGCTGCCGTACAGAATCATATGATCCCCTAAAACAGCACTACGTTCCCCATAGAAAAACTAGTGCCTAAAAGAATGCCACACTGGGATTGAAATGAATAGTTTTCAGCACATCTATTGTAAAACAAGATATGCTTCCGACCATTTCAATAAGCACGGAAAGTTTTCACCTGCTAAAACTAGACATTAAAGAAATGTTCTTAGTTATAGGACTAAAGACAGGGACGAGGTAAATGTTAACAGATGATCAAAATGGAAGAAGAAAAACTGGTTTCTGGTGAAAAGGGCGTAAATTATGAGCAAGTAAAACACTGCTCTCTCAAGCCAATAATATCGAGAAAATATGACATGTTTTGGGGTAAAAGATCCACATCAAAGATTGTCATATGACAATAACTGTTACGTTTAGCTGCATTTTAGTAACATAAACAGAATCTTTCAAACAAACAACACAAAAATATTACCAGAAGAGGAAAAAACAAAAGGAGAGAAATAATTACCCCCAATCCCCACTCTCAATGTCTCACACTCACTAATGCAACCCCCTTTGCAGTTTGCAGAACTAACACACAGATTAGAAACGAAATTATATGCGGCATAAAAGAATCATGTCCAAATAATCGAAAGTTTCTATTTCTAAACATTTCCCCGTGCTCATACAATTACCAGAAAGCAATGAACATCCCTAAAACTTACAAATCCCACTAAAATCTAGCATTCCTACTTAGCAAACAACCATTTCATTCCATCCACCACTCAACGCCAGCAAGCAGCAGTTCTCCACGCAAATACAAAATTCGCTCAACTTTCTCGCCCTTTCCTCCGAGAATCAGGACTCGAAACAAAGTAGAAATCAGATTCGTCTTACCCTTCTCCCCAAATCGAGAAAGGCGGCACCTTTAAAAATAAAGAACGTCAAGAGAGAAGAGGGCGAGAGACTAACCCAGGAAAAGCTAAAACTCCAGAAGAATATTTTGCATCAAGAAAACGCCTTGACATGAACCCATGTTGGAGCAATCAGAAAAGAGAATTCATCGAGAATTAGTTCAAGAGGAGAGGCAAATGTTTCGGTGTTGAGTCGGTCAATCCTTGAAAGCCGTTTTGCAGCCTTTATTTACGTGTTTGGGTTGGACTCAATTCATTCATTTACCACTCTCCAACTACAATATAAACACTGGTTTTCGAGTATCATATTTTATTTTTCGATAAATAAGTTTTGGATTGATTAACAAAACAAGAAAAAAGTTATCGAGTTAGCTATTGAAATATAATGTTGTTCACAAGTTAATAATTTCGATCATTTATAAAGTGGGAAATAATTTCCCATACGAATCTATGGTCCGCAGAATAGGGACTAAAGATGTGAAATTGTGAACCACGTTTGACATTCGCCGTATTCACAAATAAAAGTCCAAGTCTCCCCAACAAATAAATAGTTTTCTACTTTTTACAAGTAGCTTTCCTGCCATGGGCATTTTTGGGTTTTCATTAATTCAACGGCCTATGTTTCTCTCATACTGTGAAATATATACGTTATACTTTTTTGAATATACATTTCATGTGGAAAATTTCTATGTATATGTTTAAAAAAAAACTTAAATTTTAAATACGATTCTGCAGTGATATCACCAAGTTAGGTGTGGCCATGTGGGTACTCATTTTAGGACACCTCAGTAGTCGACATCCACGTATAAATTGTAAAGATTCGAGGTTTACGATTCGATTCCACTCTTTCATCTCCAATTTCAAAAAAAAAAAAGTTCAAGTGTGGGTCCCTGATCATATTAATGTATCTCATACCATATTAGATATCAAATTTTTGTAGTCAACATTTTTTTAAGTTTTAATTTTGGATGCTTCATTTTAATTTTGTCGACATTTGAGTTTGTTGACAAAATTAGAATAAGTGATTATTTTTAGAATATTATTGTAACATAATCTGTTTTTGATATTCAATAATTAGCAACGAGTGAAAAAGTATTTGAGAATTTTATTTTGAATCTATTTAAATTATGTAATGACATAAAAGAAACTAAAATATACAAAATTAAAATTGAAAAAAATAATAACTTAAACATCATAATAATTTGATGGGTAACATTGTGTAAAGAAGGATGGGAACCCCCTCCAAAATTGTATTTCAATAAAGAAAAGATCACCAAGTTCGTATAGAGAGTAAAAGACACGATCGTGAGCTAACTTCTTTTTTTTCAAAAGTTATAATATTGAGTATAAAGCAACCGTGGAACTGAGAAGATCATTTATCGCATAAATATTACAATTGTTTTTTAGCTGGGGGTGGAGCAGTGAGGATAAAATTTTAATTCTCTTTCATTTAAGAATTTTTATACACAAGTTAATCATTGTGTTTTCTTCGAAAGAACTAGCTAATGATAATTCTATCAAAAGGGTTTACCCAATCACATTGCCACCCCAGTAAACATTAGGTTGTGTTGACTTCGTCTAATGAATTCAGCAGAATATTAAATTTTGATCAACGAAATATCTACATATCTAGAATATGTAATCAATCACATGCATAAAGATTAAACGTGTATAAACATAATGGAAACTTATAGTTTTTTTCTGTAGAACGTAAGCTACGTCGAGTTTGTATTCGAAAACGCGATATCACACGGTAGATGGACCAAAACTATTCAGTATTCACGTATTGAGTCAGTCATACCTATAATATAATTCAATTCAAGGTATGTTCAAACTAGAATATTAAAAAAGTAGGAATTCCAAATAGTTGTGGATATCGGTATCCACGCGTTGTTGAGTCAATCAACCATATAATGCAGCTCATGAAGTATGTTCAAGCGCTAGGTGTATTTTGTGAATAGAGAAAACAAATTTCTCTATGAAAGAGAGAGTTATGAACGGCGGCGTTATTTGAGATTATATCAATTTCATAATCTCATTCGCAACAACAAGATTATATAGTATTTAATTTCCATATCTTATAATTATTGTTAAATAATTCATAATTCAATTATTGATATATTTAATCGTCTAGATATATATTATCATGATAACATATCTAATACTAATCTAATTAGTATATTATATCATTAATATTTGAAGATTAATAGACCTCGTCTTAATTTAATCAGAATTACAAATCTTAGTACATATTTCATTTTTTTTTTTGGAATGGAATTTCCCTTCCTCATTGAATAAAAAGAAGTGGAAGTTTTAATTAGGTTATTTATGCTGATATCGTTTTCTTGTACATCAAAAGCATAAAAGATCTATTCTAGATTACGATTGAAAATGCTTTCCCACCGTAAATGTCAGGCTATGTTGTTAATGCAACTAGCAAAATGGATTAGCCACCATAAATCATTGTTTGAATGCGTGTCCCCTAATTTGATGGCGTAAAATAACAAGAAGAAGACGACGACATTTTTATTATGAGAAATATCAGTCAACGAAGTGTCTTTCAAGAGATATAAATTTTTTTAATTTCAAAATGCATGTGTAGACACCGGAAAATTCACGGCCAATTATATCAAGCCACATAGATTTTAAATAATTAAATGTCAATTTATTTATATTTAGGGAATTAATTTAATTCCTAAATTAAAG
>AYJT01023250.1:0-18011 GCA_001278415.1 Ocimum tenuiflorum | reverse complement strand
TTTGTTAGGATATATTTAAATTACATTATTGATAATTACGATTCTAATGATTAAAATAAATTATATTATATCATGTATAATATAATTACATTATTGTCCTTTAAAATAGATATTTGAGAAGAATAAAATAGGGAACAAACTTTTTTAAAGAATTAAGACACTTTTATAATAGGTATAGATTAAAGTATAATATTAAATAAACCTACACGAATATCCCCACAAAGACTCGAATCGGTGACCTTTAAGGTCATGGGAAATATGCTTACCACTGCACCAGGTGGTAGACTACTCTTGACTCTTTTATATCTAAAGATGACACAAAATTTTAGGAGAATTAAAATTTATAATTCTTCAATTATAACATCGTCAATGTGTTTACCAAACTATCATATTATAATATCGATCAATTTTAATTGCATGCTCGTATACGTATATTGAAAACAATATTTTATAAGATAAAAAATATAAATTTTATCCTAATGCTTGTATACGTAAATACTCTTAGAGATCAATATATGTTACAAAATATACAAAAATATACTCACCAAAAGATTAAATCTGGACTGCATATTAAAAAATTCTAATGAATGATATTCATTCAAGATTCTTAGAAAAAAGATATATTATCCTGTGATCACTATATATATTAAAAAAAATTCTCTCACCAAATATACAGTATGGTGCATATAAATACTATATTGATTAAAACATGTAAAAACCTCGTATGTAAAGTTGAGATACAAATAGTGCAGAAAATACAAATATAAATATTTAGTAGAAATATAATGTTATTTAACAATTAGTACATAGAGGTGTCAAAACAACCCATCTCCAATTGATACATAAGGAGAAGAACAATAAAATATAGTTGGTTATCTCTTCACCAACTCCAAGAATTTAAGTCCTATTTTCTTAAAAAATGTTTTCTGTTAGACCGCCAAATGATTTGAACGGGTCAACATATTTAGTTGACACAATAATTCTACCTTATTCATTAGGGTTTGGATAATTGTGTGTGTTATTTGGATTCGTCTAAATTATTTAAGCGGTTTTACACAAGTTTTTGTTATTTCCTTTTGGGTCAACCCATTCACTACTATCCTTTTATCCACAATCATATTAAGATTCTCTGTTGTGCCTTTTGGCACGGTTGGAGGTGCCGTGTATTTCATCCACCATCCATTATTTTTTTTCTTTTTTCTTTTTTTCTTATATAAGTTATCTGACAAAATAATCGGGGATTGTTTAAAAATTTCACAAGTCAAATAAAACGAATAATTTATACAAACCAAATTGTCTAATGCGTATAAATAAAAATTGCTTGTCATGACCAATTTGCCGGTTTAAGACACTAATTTCCACGAATAATGCAAAACAGCAAACAATAACAATATCAGACTGTTTCTTTCTTAAAAAAAAAAAATATAAGACTGTTTCACATGTAATCAACTATGGAGCCAAAAGCAATCATAACAAAAAAAAAACTTAAAGAATAAACGAATAAGAAAGTTTGAGACTTGACGCAAAACAAAAGGTTTGAAGAAAAAATTGTTCAAATATTTGACCCCTACCAAATTATCATACACTTAACCACTGTACTAACATTATATTTAGATAATATTATTAATTTATATTAGCATATTACATAAATCGACCCAATCGAGATGTCGGTTTCATGTTTTAAATCTTTGGCCTAAATGCATGCAATTTACATTTTTTCGAATCCATCTCCCAACCAATCAGAATAAAATTTGGAAACTGTAACACCGAAAAAAAGAAAAATGAAAAGGAACTGTAGGTTGTGAATATACTTGCCCTAGAAATTAACACCAGGAAAAATATAAAAATACTAAACATTCTGACATAACGTAGTTTTTCTGTTCCAGTTCTAATAAAGCTCCTATTATGTCCCTATCTTGGAGCATAAGTGGTTAAAGCGTCTTGTCCATGTGTTCAATATGTCTAAGCTCGAGATTTAATTGGAATATTTGGGGTGGGATTCAACAATATTGTACTATAATTTAAAAACAATATAAAATTCCCATTCTTTTCATTCAGAATATTATTTGAAAATGGTTCTATGCTTCCATTTCATCATAACTGAGCAGCGACTTGGGCGATCCATATAATATTAAATGGGCCGATCAGAATTTTTGATCTACATATTATTGGGCCAGATAATCCAACAACTTTGTTTTTCTTCTTTTTATATATTTTAAAAGTGTCGAAAATTTGCTTGTAGCAATCTAATAGATGTGGATTTGTATGTGGTAGAGGTACTCATATCAATATCCTTGCTCTTATAATTCTAATTTCTAAGTACGGGTTCTCTACGGTGGTTATATAATTTCATATTACGAAAGCATCATACAGTCAGTGTGTGCTATCATTCTCTCAAGATTCCCAATTATCCATATCAGACATGTGGCCATTTTAAACGGAGAGAAGAAAATTAGAAACTGCCAAAGGCTTAAGAATTTGAGTAGGCATGGCATGGTGAGAGTAAATAGGCTTAACACAGAAGCTGGGTTCGTGATGATTATACTAATTTATAGCAGCATTATGGCATTAATTGTGGGGTGTCAAAAAAGTTAATTTTCCTTGATCAACAAGACTAACTTTAATTATGCATGCACATTTCACTGGGCATGTATTTAAGGGCAGGCCTACAATCAATCATTTTTCCCAGTGCTAGATTCATATTCAAGCATCCTATGCATAATAAAGCATTTGGCTTTTAAATTTATTATGTTAAGCTATTCATAATATCCTATACATCTTGTTTCGTCATAGCATCTAGATTATCTCGTGACCATGGTGGACATTTGAGTGTTTCCGCTAGATTTTATATAAATTAGAGTTTTGTTTTTAAAAGAAGAATCTGTTGTCATATCATTGTTCCGGAACATGCCTTTCCAACGAATTTCAAAAAGAGGATGGAAAAAGTAAACAAAAAGAAATGGAAAAACTCATGCAACAGCAACTGAGAAGACAAGAACAAGGTGGCAAGAAAGTATTGGGTTTTATTTTCCACACATTCACGCTGTAAATTACAACCATACCTAATGATTTCTTCACTAACAAATTTAAATTTAGGCCTAAAGAGTATTTATGGATTTATGCATTCTTGACTGCAAGTCTGCTACCAGATCAGGAGAGATAACCATAGTATTTAACTTTTCCAACAACGGAAAGATAGTTTTTGACTAAATGAAATTTCATGTAATTGAGGTCATAACTTCAAAGGTAACCAAGACTGTAACTGGTTGAACCGTTGCCTGATAAAATCAATATCATCATCACCATTCATAATGACTTGTCCCTAAAATGCCTCAATCTAACACAGCATGCAATTTAACGGTCAAAAGTTTCACTTTTTTATTACTTCACTCAACATCTTCATCCCCACTGCTGTGTTCTTGCTTCCTAATCTCTCTCTCTCTCTCTCTGCACTCCTCCTCTCTCCCAACAAGTAGAAAACTCTTTTTGATGTTTATGATCAACTGGGTTTTACTACAATCTTACATTTAATTTCTGATAGTTTCTGTTTATGGAGATGCAATTCTCATACTGGCTTAGCTTTCTATTATTCTCAGCATTCATCAGCCACACTATTTGCTACCAAGATGGTAAACTAGTTCCCTCTAGTAATATTTTTTCTCTTTATTGTGATTATTGATATTGTGGACTGGCAAGGTACTATAATAGACAAAATTGTTGAAGCATGATGAAACTAAAATATGAGTGTGATGATGCAATTTCTTAATACCTTGTTCATTTCTCGTTTGCACTAGGATTCTTGAGTTTAACCTGCGGCGGAAACACAAATTATGTCGATTCCTCCAACGTTTCATGGACACCAGATGGATATTATGTCAACAAAGGGAACATGACCAGTGTTGTTTTCCCTGAGGGCACATCCTCAACCAGTTTGTCTGTCCGATTCTTCCCTGAATCTGTAGGCAGAAACTGCTACAGGCTGCCATTACAGAATACCTCATATTTGGTTCTTGTGAGAACTCAATTTGTGTACAAGAACTATGATGGCCTTGAGAAACCCCCTGTTTTCTCTGTCTCTCTTGGCACAGCTATTACAACTACTGTTAATCTTGCTCACAAGGATCCATGGATTGAAGAATTCATATGGCCAGTTAACAAGGATATCTTACCATTGTGCTTCCACTCCATCCCAAATGGTGGATTCCCTGTCATTTCGTCTCTTGAGCTACGCCCTTTGCCTCAGGGAGCTTACAGCACTGCAGTGGGAGATTGGAGCACTAAGCTGCTGAGGAAGTCGTACCGTATAAACTGTGGATATATTGATGGTTCTCTAAGGTCAGCAGCATTTCACACTACTAGATTTGTGTTGGTTGTCATAGGTAATCTTGGATGATGTTTTCTTGGCAATTTGAAGGTACCCTCTTGACCCATATGATCGAATATGGGATGCGGATGAAGATTTCTCACCTTTCCACGTCTCATCTGGTTTCGACATTCAAAGCAACTTTGATCTGTCCAGCATTAAGGAGAGCCCTCCATCTGCTATACTTCAGACAGGGCGCGTTTTAGCCCGGTGGAACAGCCTTGTATACCGGCTGCCTCTGGATAACCTAGGAGACTATCATGTTGTTATCTACTTTGCTGGCATTCTGCCTGTGTCCCCATCATTTGATGTACTGATCAATGGGGATGTTGTCTACTCAAACTACACGGTGGCACGGTGGGAGGCTAGCAGTCTGTTGTTTACTTTCAGAGGAATCAGGAGCTTGAACATCACATTGAAGGCCATTTCTTACTATCCGTTAGTCAATGCTCTTGAGGTTTATGAGATTCTTGATGTTCCCTTGGAGTCCTCTTCAACCACAGGTTTGCGAGTTGTTAAATTCTTTGTTTATTCAAGCAAATCTTAACAACATCGGTCTTGTTTTCAGTTTCAGCACTGCAGGTTATTCAGCAGTCCACAGGCTTGGATCTGGAATGGCAAGATGATCCCTGCTCTCCTACACCATGGGAGCACATTGGATGTGATGGCAATCTTGTTACTTCGCTGTAATACATCTTGATTCTCTCTCTCTCTCTCTCTCTCGTTTTCTGATTGGATTTCTAGTCGATGACATGATGAATCTTGGATTTCTTGCAGGAAACTTTCAGACCTCAACCTGAGGAAAATCACCCCCACATTTGGTGATCTACTAGATCTTAAAGCACTGTAAGAACCTTCGTCTCAAAACACTTGTAAGATTTTTATTTGTATTTTGTGGTGACATGGGGCGATTTCAGGGATCTACACAACACTTCTCTTGCTGGAGAAATACAAAACTTGGGAGGTCTACAACATCTTGAAAAACTGTATGATTTCTTCCAAGAACTTGTTGGCTGAAAATAAATAAGTTAATTGAGAGAAAAACGCAGTCTAACAGTTGGTATAATGCATGCTACAGAAACTTGAGCTTCAACCAGTTTACATCATTTGGTTCTGAGCTTGTAGACTTGATCAACATTAGAGTTCTGTAAGTCTCACTACATCCGAATCTGGACTTCCCCATACCGATCATAAAACATAGATCAACTGAAAAGAGAGCCGTCCCACTCTGTTTTTGGAACATGAAAGGATTAAAAAAGGGTGGTTTTGTTCACAGGGATCTGCAGAACAACAGTTTGGAAGGATCAGTTCCTGATAGCCTGGCAGAGCTAAAGGACCTTCATCTGTTGTAAGCCCATTTTTGGTGCTACTTTTTAGCGATCCCAATTGTAAAAATAGTGCATTGATGAACTTATTAATGCATATATTCTATGTTTCTTGTTCAAATCTTAAGGAATCTGGAGAATAATAAACTACAAGGGCCACTCCCACAAGCACTAAACCGAGAAAGCTTAGAAGTGAGGTAATAAATAAAATCACTTCATCTTTCTTCTGTGTCACTCATATCTGCATGTTTTTCTTTCTATATTCTCCATTTTTGCCTCCATTTTTCAGGACGTCAGGGAATCTGTGCCTTTCCTTCTCATTAACATGCAACGATAATTCTTCGCTTCAAACACCACAAGTCACTGTCTTCACACCAAAAAAACGCAAAAACCATACCCATCTAGCTGCTCTACTTGGTGGGATGGGCGGAGCTGTTCTTGTCCTTTTCGCCATTGCATTTTCAGCTCTCCTCTATCTCAAGAGAAAGAGAGGCGAAACCACGTATCTGCCAAGTATGATAAGTTCCAGTTCGACACTTAATATGGTAAAAAATTGTAAATAAAGTGGATTCTCAAAAACTTTGAAAAATTATAGAAATGGAAGTAGGCATGCAGAGCTGGGGCTCAGCAAGAGTTTTCAGCTACAAGGAGATCAAAGCAATCACAAACAACTTCAAAGAGGCAATAGGCCGTGGCAGCTTCGGATGTGTGTATGTTGGGAAGCTTCCCGGTGGCAAACAAGTTGCGGTTAAAGTTCGCTTTGACAAAACTCAGCTGGGTGCTGAATCTTTCATGAATGAGGTATGCATGATACATAAAAACTTCTCCAGAAGTAGTAGTTGTTGTTTTTTATATCACAAAAGCTCATATACATTCATTCAGGTGTCTCTTTTATCGCAAATTCGCCATCCAAATCTGGTGTCCTTGGAAGGATTCTGCTGTGAATCAAAGCACCAAATTCTTGTATATGAGTTTTCACCGGGAGGGTCGCTGGCTGATAACCTCTATGGTAATCAATCATACCACCTCTAATAATCATTCTTTGAATAACCAGTTTAGCATTTGAACTCCAACAGGCGCCAAGAGTAAGAAATTAACACTAAGTTGGGCGCGCAGACTGAAAATTGCAGTGGATGCTGCAAAAGGTGTGTTTGAATTTGATATTTTGTTGAAAGAAACAAGTAGCTAAAAAGGCGGTTGTATGTTGACATATATTTCCAGGGCTGGACTACCTGCACTATGGAAGTGACCTACGAATAATTCATCGAGACGTGAAGAGCAGCAACATTCTTTTAGACACGGAAATGAATGCAAGAGTGTGCGACTTTGGGCTATCGAAGCAAGTGACTCAATCAGATGCATCCCATGTGACCACTGTAGTCAAAGGCACTGCAGGCTATCTGGATCCCGAGTAGGCATCTGTCTCATCATGACCATGAAACAATACAATGCAATACATTACGTTAAATTATTATAAATCGGTGCACGCAGGTACTATTCTACTCAGCAGTTGACAGAGAAGAGCGATGTGTATAGCTTCGGAGTGGTGCTTCTGGAGCTGATTTGCGGGAGAGAGCCGCTGACTCACAGAGGCACTCCAGACTCCTTCAATCTGGTTCTATGGGTATATATGAATGTAGTGCAGATGATGACATACATCATGAATGAATACAATTACTTGTTGAAATTGCAGGCGAAGCCGTACTTGCAGGCAGGTGCATTAGAGATAGTGGATGAGAGGCTAGAGGGATGTTTTGACGCGGAGAGCATGAGAAGGACTTCTCTCATCGCTTGCAGGTCGGTGGAGAGGGATGCATTACGCAGGCCCAGTATTTCGGAAGTGCTGGCTGAGCTCAAACAAGCTTACAATCTCCACCTCAACTATCTTCAATCCTCAAATTAACATATATATTTCAACCACCATTTTGCACTTCAGACTAATAGGGACAACTTGATTCACTCAGATAAACATGCTGCCCAACTTGTGTGGGTTTCTGTTTTTCCTTGTAATAAATATTCCATACGGTTACTATTTTGTTTTATAAAAATCAATATAATACACGTGTATGAATATTTAGCAGTAAAATAAAATAAAAGGATAAAAAAGAATGAACGCATTGAAGGATGCTCTTGTTGCCATTACAACAATTCGTTGAATTAATTAAAGAGGAAAAGATGCAGAAACGAGGTAAATAAGTGGGTGAAAGAAGTAAGTAAAGATAATAAATATATAGTTTGGCCAATTAGATGATTTTATCTTTTTTCACCGTTAAATTATTTTAGTCTTGGGGCGCCAGTGATGATGTTACATTAAAATCCCTCAACTTGCTATTATTAAGTAAATAGAAAGGCAGCGGATTGCTGCTTTATGTGAGGGTGAAGCGGAAAGGAGTCGAAAAAAAGAGCGTAACTAAGTGGAGTAGCGGCTTCGAAGATAGATGAATAGTGCTGAGAGAGCAGCCACAGCATATGGGAACACAGTCCAAATTCCCTGAACGCCAACAAACAGACAGATATTAGATTCCCCATGACAATTTTTGTTAACCCCAAAAACAACTCACCACAACCGTGCCAACAGTTGCAACTGCAAACACTGGACGTTCTCTCATCAAGAATCCCATCGCCAACTATATAAAAAAGTATACATATTACAAACCCATTTCCCCACATGCGTAGGATATATCTACACAGCTTCCTTTCAAAAAATATATACTCAAATACCTGTAACGGAAGAGTTATCAGCCCACCGCAGCAGACGCCACCAAAGAAACACTCTGCTGAAATATCCTGCAAACAGATTCAACCATTTGCTATCATGACTTCATTTATTCATCTAATGACGTAAACAGAACTTTCGACTTCATTATCTTTGGATTCACGCATACTGGCCCTAAGTATAGTACTCACCATTGCTCCAGCAAGAAAAGCCGTGGGGTTTCTAACTCCAAGAGAAAATCGTTCCACTGCATTGTAAACATATCATCAGAATAGCAATGCATGACATGCAAAGCCATGTGTTCAAAACTAGCATGATAACAGCATTAAAGAAAATGTAGGATTGTCAAAGAAACTAGAGAAATAGTACTCGAAATACTTCTTGCCAATTAAGCATTACAAATTACTCATTTCTACTTTTTTTAACTATAAAAGGGCAAGAAAAGGTCCAATTAACATATCTACCTTGGTAATGATCTTAAGAGCAATATGAAGGAATTAGGACTTCAGATAAACTAACCAAATCCAATCAGATTCCCATATCTTTGTATAGTGTCTGTAATTTCCTTAGCTTTCTCTTCACCAACCCCTAACTACAGTATCATAAGGGGTCATATACCACAGACACATAGGAATCCACATATATCTAAATGTGTTCCAGCATGCAAACCTTTGAACGAATATCACCAGATGCCGTGGACTGACTGAAAAATTTCCCCAGGTAAAATGGTATCATATCACTGATACAAACTCCCCTGAAGATACAGACATAGAGGTAGACAAGTTATAATAGTATTTGAGATGTAGAAAGCCCACAGATTCCAGAATACAAGAAGAAAATGTGAAGAACAATAGAATTTTAGTTAATACTCTTTGCAGAATTCTTAGATGGTAAGCTCAGTAAAGAATCAACAATGTATTATGAGCTCACAGCCTCACACATAAGCCCCTTTTTAAGAAAAAAGAAAGGAAAAAAAACCAACCAGTATACCCACAGAACAGTGGATAAGATGTAAGGAGCATTTCTTGAAAACGAAGCCACTAAAGATTGCCATGTCCCGTCCAAAGTAAGTAATCGTGCCAAGGTGACACCAACCTACATCATTTTAAATGACCTGATAAAGGGAAGAAGACTGAAATAAATACAGAGATGCATGAATATATGTATGAAGCTGAGCTATTTGCAGAAAAATATACCCATATATTCAAAGCCTCTTCACTTATAAATAGTCCACATCCTGCAGCCATTAGTAGCCAAAAGTAGATCCATCTACAACGAACAAAGCACAGAAAATATTTGTTTCATTGAAGAGTTAAGTGTTTGAAAAAATGCATACAAGTTAAAATACAATACTACATATATTATTCACATAGAGCTTAAGTTATATCAAGAAAGAAACAAAAGAATGCATATACCCAGGGGCATATTCAGGCAGTACAACTGCATATCCAAAAGCACGGAAACTAAAAGCACCACTATGTGAAACCAAAGTGGAAGCTCCTCCATCTTGCAAAAATTGAATCCCAGTAGATGTTCCCAATCTTGGGGGCTTTGTACCAACTGAAACCAATGTAATCACAGCAGCTATACCCAAAAGTATTCCTAACATTGAAAGAAGCGAACTTCTTCCACTAGCATTTTTGTTGTCTACACTTCCAAAAGCATTATCAGACACCTTATTTTGATTCTCTTCAATAACTTCAGATCTTATAGCCTCAGAGCGCTCTGCGCCATCATGCTGACAGTTCCTGATCCTGCATTGCAGACGATTATGAAAATTAACCTTTTATCTCTCCTTTACATTTACTTTCCAGTAAATGAAAGTTGCATATTGTATTATGTGTGAACCATGACACAACCTTATGATAGAATCGTATTATTACTAATGCTACCGTACGATCTTTGGATGGCATAACACAACCATGTGATGTGCAACCATGCAAACTATCCAGGGTGTAATATGCATCTTGTGACATGACATGAGATGCAATGCATAATATGATCATGTGAACCATGACACTATCTGGTTATACGATCATATTGAACATTTTGCTATTCGGGCGGACTATGGCGTGTAGGTATAAGAGTGAAGGATCCTGGTAATTCAGTAAGCTATATTTGTTGGTTAGGCTAAAAATAGACTTAACTCTAGGTCAAAATGACTAAAGATTACTTTTTAATCATCTAAAATGGCTACTTAATGTTCATTAGCATCCATAAAATTAAGTTTATCGAACTAGAATTACATCAACATGCAACTCCTATAGAAGTAATTTGGGACGAAGGAAATTGAAGGTGAAACAACTCCATTCCAAATTCTTCTTCCATGTTGTCCAACTTGTCAGATTTCAATTCTATATTCACAGCATACGTGTTTGCTATTGGAATTCCTCCAGTGATTGCCATGATATACAATGATCATAAACAACTTCACGACTATAAAACTGAAAAGATTCATTATTCACGAGATTAAAAAAGGAAGAAACTCAAAAATTACAACTGCATGACTGCCTGGAGTCTCAGATGAAACAGCTCAAACGAAAGTGGTCGACGAGAGTATCCAGGAAACAGTGCTCACCGAAAATGTGATGATCTGACAAACATTTTGGTACTCCCTGAGAGGATTGTTGAGCGGGGAGTCGAAGGGGAGAGATGCAATAGACCATGGTCATCATAATGTAGCGGCGGCGGCGGGAGAGCTAGTACGGCAGGAGTTCGATAACCGAGAACTGCCATGAATGGTTACGGCAACGGCGCTGGCCGTGAAGCGGTGGAAGTTGAGAAGAGAAAGTGATTGGGCTAAAATCCATTGAAATTGGGCCAAGTATTCAGGCGGAGACATATCGATCTTCTCTAACAGCCACGAATTGTAGAGTTATTTATCCAAATATATTTCGAAAATTACTTTTACACTCGTACGAAGTGTTTGATATAAATATTTGATTGTTGGCCCAAAGTTTTATTTCAAAATAAAAATTTAACTTGAAGGTAGAATAACAACACTGTTACTGTGTCAAAAACCGAACTGCCTAATTTAACAATTTGCTCTTTGCTCAATATGTTATATTTGGCGTTTTTATAAGCATACTATTGGTAATAAAACGAGTTAGAAAGTTTAACGATACATTTTCTTCCGGTCTCGATCATTTATTTTATATTTCCCAAGTAGTTTATTCCATTGTCTAATAGAAAAATCAGATGAAATTTAAATTGCTTTCATATTTATTGCTCCAAGAAGTTGGGTTAGCTTCCCCATTTATTTATAATCAGCGGACTTGGCACCTAGTTTTTGCGAATTAACCAAATTTAATCTGATTTTCCAAATTCTAAATCGATCAAACTAGTAGAATCAAATCAAAAGACAATGCTCATTGAGCATAAAAATTTTAATCCGATTCTGTTTCTAGACAGGGAAACCAATAAACGGACTCATCTGAAAGCAACTTCAGCTGCTACCCTACGTGAATTGCGTATGTATATATGCTGGAGGAGGAAGCGATGATGATCTTCGCTCGGAATTCTACTGCCGCTATTACTTGAATGTATCAATGTCGAGCTTTGGCCTTTGGTGCACTGTCTTTGTTCTTCGACGATGTTGATTTCTGAATGTGATTTTTTTTGGTAACGCCTGGGATTTTGGTTGACTTTATGGAAAGCCTCTGAAAAGTTTATGGAATTTCGTTGTATCAAACTCTCATGGAATATGTGCTCATTTCTTTGGATTTTTTTTTTAAATATTTGGTAAATGACTAGTATTTGCAAATCTTGAAGATTTACGAAATCTTTGCTCTCTTGAATTGGCGGAATCCCACTATACCTGCCTTTCCTTCATTGCCTGTAATCATATTCAAGACTCATTCATGCAAATTTCGTGAAACAAACTTTGAAGTGCTAGAAGAATAATGCCGGGTAAAATCAAGTTTTTGACTTGCAGAGGAAAGTTCATGTAATGATGATCAAATATAAGCTATCTGCTAACCTGTTTGATCCTTTTTTCCCATTTTGTAATTGTTTATTTGAATCCTCAGAAATAGGCATGGTTCGTGAAGATGAAATGGGGAAAAGGTCAGATATTGAGATCATCCCTGAGGTTGAGAAGAGACGACGGCGGATAGGTGGTTCCACAAGAGGCACACTTGCTCTGAAGAAGCAAAGTAGGCGAGTGTTGCATTGCCATTTTGACTCGGTTTCAACAAAGGAATTTCTCGATGAGGAAGTAGAGAAGGCAGTGAATGCATTTCGTCGGGTTTTAATTGAAAGAGACCTGCTTCCAGCGGCGCAGGATGATTACCATAATTTGTTGAGGTACAATTATGATTTTCCCGATCAAGTTGAGAAAACTTCTCTCTCTGCATATTTCCTTGGCCTTTTATTTTCTACTTGTTGATGGAATGTTATGCTATAGTCTTCTGATTTGATAGAACACTAACTACTTTTCTGTGAAAAGAGAAGACTTTGAGGTACCTTTTCTGTAATTTATTTTACTAGTGTTGATTTTAGTCTCTTTTCAATTAATAATAATAAAGTCTTATCAATTTCTTTCAGTCTTGACCAGATGAAAGATCTCTACTTTATCTATTTTTTTAAATTAGTTAGGCATTACAAAATTGACCTTTCTTAAAGATTAGATGCTGCCTTTACTCGGTTCCAGAAGGAATACATTTTGTTCACATTGCGATATATCTTGATAAGTGGAGAAAGGTGTAGTGACTGCTAACAGACTAGTTGAAAAACATGCATGGTTACGTGACGTGAGAGTTGGCAAGTCAACTAAATTCTAGAGCTAGCGGAAACATGCAAGCACTAAATGGTTGTAAAAAAAACCCATCTTATTATTTTTTTCTTGCAGTGAGCCGTAGTGGCAAATTTTCTAAGTTACCAACTGTAAAAACCACTGAAAATGTGAAGTTCTGCTATATAATGCACACAAAATGCTTATATGTGTACGTCTGCTTTCTGTTTCAAGTAGACTGAACTACACTACCTAGTCATTATATCACATTTCCTATACCGGCATTGTGATTTATGACGCTTGTTGAGCTAAGGGCAGTTTGATGATCTATTTTCCTCCAAGAAAATAAGATGTTTGAATACTGCTGGAGAATCTACTCAGTTCAGTTTGTAAAAATTTATCATCTTTACTGCTGCTATTATTCAATGAGTAATTAATCTAGAAGATGAAGAACTCCGATCTCTAAAAGCAAATCAGTTATTGTTTCTTGTATTGTCTGATGAAGATACGAATGTTGTGTTTCAGATTTTTAAAAGCTAGGAAGTTCGACCTTGACAAAACTGTTCATATGTGGGTAGAAATGTTGAAGTGGGGGAAAGAGAATGGAGTAGACACTATTTTTCAGGTAGATGATTATATTTTGTATTTTTTGTTTTGAAGCACAGACGTCAATTAGTGCACGCTAACAATTTATTGAGATATACCAGTAAGAGATGATTGTGGTCTTGATTTAGTCACCATTTTAGGATTCCCTTCTATAGCTGCTAGGTAGTTTCCTTTTCTCGTGCATGACATATTGCACGAATTATTAAGAAACTGCACATTTTTAGCTCAGTATTTTATATACATGCACATTCACATCGTTCTTATGTCCTGTTGCAATATTTCACTACTTAATCATCATTTTTACGAGTTCATTTCTTAGTATGCTGATGTGGGACATTACATTCACCTCATCTTGGAGATGCATTGTTGTCGTATTTTGCTTTGATGTCATCGCAAGACCCCTAGGAAGGTCTATTCCACCCACTTATTACCTTTTACATTTCATTTCCTATCATAAAATTACATACTCTGGATTTTCAAAATACCTTTAATCTCACCATCAGTATCCGTGTGTGTGTTTGACATTTGACACTGCGACGACATTTATCTATTTCAGGATTTTGTTTATGATGAATTTTGAAGAAGTTCAGCACTATTATCCTCACAGTTACCATGGTGTAGATAAAGGAGGGAGGCCTGTGTATATTGTAAGACTTGGCAAAATTGAAGTGAACAAGCTTACGAGTGTCACAACTGTGCATCGATTCTTAAAGTATCATATTCAAGGTTTCGAAAAACATTTCTAGAAAAGTATCCAGCATGTTCTATTGCAGCCAAGCGGCATATTGATTCAACAACAACTATTCTGGATGTTCAGGGCCTGGTCTGTTCCAAATAAGATGTTTAAGTTTTTGACTGTTCTATTAAATGTTTATTATGTTCAATTTCTTTTGTCAATGTTAAATATGTGATTTGAAATTTAATGTTTATACTCATGTAATGCAGGGTTGGATGAGTTTTGAGAAGATTGCAAAAGATCTAGTAATGCGCTTGCTGAGAATATATGAAAACAACTATCCGGAGGTGCCTCAGCTTTTATTTCTCTACAGAAAGATACATTTAATCTGTTGATGGTGTATATTTCACTAATCGGTTATTCTTATCATGTTCAGACTCTACATCACATGTACATAGTTAATGCTGGTGATGAATTCAAGTTTCTGAGGAATTGGGTAAAAAGCTTGCTCGATCCGAGGACCACAGAAGAAATTCAACATCTTCGAGAACTAGATAGATTCTGGGAAGTACATGAAGTTATAGATTTAACCAAGGTTACTCTCTTACAGGTTTTAGGTACTAAATTCCAGGATAAGCTATTAGAAGTAATGGATGCTAGGTGAGAACCCTTCTGTCTGCTGGGTAAGTGTAACAATTGTATGGTAAACTTTCTCTACAAACAGTCAATTGCCAGATTTTCTTGGTGATGCCTGCACGTGCCCAAATCAAGGTGGTTGTCTTAGATCTGACAAAGGCCTCTGGAACAATCCACAATTGATGAAGTCTGTTCATCCACTAAACTATTTACACTTATGTTGCTGCAACTTTTTCCCATCCTCTTTCTGCATGGTTATCCAACTCATTCTTGCAGATAGTGCAGACATTACTGGATGGTGAATCAACATACCCAAGAAAGATTACCATCTTTTCAGACAAATGATGATTTTGAAACTAAGCTGATCAAACAAGGTAAAGTGCTTTGGAGAAAATTTTTTAAGCCAACTTTACCTTTGATAGAGGTAATAACACTGGAGTTGATTGTCTAACAGGACTTGAGTAGTCAGTAGGGATATTTTTCCTGTTAGTTTATGTTGGAAATGATGATTTTGAGATGAAGCTGATTGCTATTAAGGTAATAGATACACAGTTGTGAAATTGATTGTTTTAGTCACTTTCAGAAAGGGTAATCTTTATTTAACACATGTCGCTTCTTGTTTGTGAGCTTTGCTAACTATTTGCATTAATTGGTTTACATTCTTGTCACTTGCATCAGTAGAGAACATTATTCTGAGAGGACTTTCTGAACCTCCTGATGAAAATTTATTCTGGTTTTGGCTCCTTAAATGGGCTGCTACTGAAGATCCCTTTCTAGTTCCGCTTTTGCTAAACATTCTTAGGGACCAAATTAGATCACTTTTGTAATACATTATTTCTACTCATTTCTCTGATTTTACAGACTCGGGAAACCCTGTTGCGACCAGAACCGAGTAATTTTGGGGCTGCAATTGATGATCCATGTACACCAATTGAGTGGCCTGTATCACTTTTTCAGTTAATTTTTACCTCTTCGTCTCTGTACTCTGTAGCATATATGAATCAGCAGGACTCCCACTAATTGGCTGCGCATTTAAGTTGTCGAATATACTGTTATATTCCTTGGCTGAAACTTGTTGCAATTGGTCAACGCTAGAGAACTTATCAATGAATATAAAAGACTTGTCACACCATTTTTTTCTCTGCCACAGAGTTGAGCACACTTGTCCTAGAACAAAGAGTACAAAAGGGATTCATCTGTACCAAGGCGACAGATTTAGTAATGAGAGTTCTAGCATGCATATGTTTTTTGATCGATGGGATGATCAAAATGTTTTTCAAGACGAAAAACACTGATGTACTAGAAGTTTGTCAAACAACCCAGTTCCCAAATTCAAATTCTCAGGACGAACATAACTCCTTTAAAAGTACTGAGAGTCTACAAAACCAGCCATGTTGCTAGAAGTTGCAGTATTTGGAGGATATGGTAAACAAACTCACGCAAAGGCCTGCAAGAATCCCACCAGAAAAAGATGAAATCTTGCTTGAATCTATGAACCGCATAAGGTCCATTGAGCACGACTTGCAGAAGATCTGAAAGGTACATTGTGTTTCGTTCTGTGCTTAGATTTTCTACACTAGCTTTTGAGGTATTTGGCATTCTGAGAACTTAAAAAGGCTGAAATTTCTATCAGACTCTGCTTGCTACAACGTCAATACAAATTGAACTGTCGGAATCATTGGAGTCTTTGAAAGAGACCAATCTTAAGGCGAGTTGTGCCATTGATATTATTACTTCAAAGTCTGCTGGATCATGCATATGAGATGTATTTGTAATATTTACATCCTAATGAGCAGGGCAGTAGAAGTCGGTTGCGCAGCAGCAAGTCTCTACCCCACGGAACCTAATATTCACCAACACCAAATAAGATTTTGCTTTGACATCGACCCCTTTCGAAAAAATATATGGATGATTAACTTCAATCCTTTTGGCAGGTATTTTCTATTTGTTTTGGTTTTGGAGGTCGTTAAGAAAATATGTTTTCCATTGAGGTTTGGGGCCTGCGTACGTGAAGATTGCAACTGAAATATCTCAAAAGAATACTTACCAGTTAGAATACACGAAATAATGTTGAATAACATATCTCTTCGTTCTGAAGAAAGCTGATAAATATATTCTCCATTTGACTTGTGTGCAGATGTATTTACCTGTCTTACACAATGGTGTATATTCTCTAACACTTATCATATTGAATATGAGACATAGTTTTGCCCTTTACTGGAAAAGGACCTATTTCTTTTGCTGGTGTTCTGGCTTTCTTTTCATTCATCGGTTGAATGCACCCACAATCAACATGCAAATAAAAAACTCTAGTTGACATAATATTTATATTTATCTCAAATTTGGGAGAATTTCGAATATTGCCAAACATTGCCATTTTTCCTCCCACTACAAATTTCATTTTGTTACTAATCTATGTAAATTTAATCTATATTTTATACTAATCTAACTATATATACTACATACATATTACTTTTATTTTAATGTTGTGGAAAATGGATCATAATCTGGAACAAAGCTCGTGCATATCAAACTTGAGACTTATTGGTCTTGAAATCTTATGTATATGTTAAATTATTATTTAACTGATATCTTACAGTAAAAAAATCAAAAAGAATATTTAATATTGTTGGTTTTGACGATACGACTTCTTTCATTCTTCGTTAAGGGGATCAAGAAGCATATATGTATATTTTTCACCAAGCGTGTGTAGTTTTAAACTCTAGAAGACTGAAGATTAATATGTAAAAAAGGTATTTAGTCTGTGTGTATATTTCATAATATTTTCATGGTTTAGTAATTTTTAGTTCACTTCTTACCATATGTATAGTTTTTAACAAAACCACATTTATTCGCTTAAAAATATAAATAAATAAAACCACATTTATTTTTCATTTTTAATAATTTAGTAGGAGAAATATTTTGGCAACTCGAGCAAGCAGAAAGCAGGAGATTAT
>AYJT01023214.1:0-11571 GCA_001278415.1 Ocimum tenuiflorum | reverse complement strand
CGGGAAATTGAAGCCCTGAAGCACGCGTTTGCTGTGAGAATGAGGCTGGGCGATCCTGATTTTGCTGATATCGGAGAGGCGCTTCGAGACATGATGTCGGTGGACTTCTCATTCCAACTGCACAAAGCAGTGCTGGATAATATGACGTTTAATTCCAGCCATTATGGTGGGAGGTGAGAGCTACAAATGAAATTCTTGCTTTAGTTTCTGATCTGATCCGTTTCCCTGTTTGTTCGTTGTCAGATACGGCAGACATAGAGTCGATGAGATCCGTGATCATGGGACGAGCCACATTTCCATTATCGACAAGGAGCGCAATGCAGTGTCGATGACCACCACCATCAATTCATATTTGGGGGCCAAGTTTCTGTCACCGAGCACAGGCATAATCCTCAACAACGAGATGGATGATTTCTCCATCCCTGCAGAAGATGCTCCCGCCAACTTCATCCAACCTGGAAAGAGACCCTTGTCGTCCATGACTCCCACAATCATTCTCAATGTATGTATGTATGTATGTGTGCATTGCAAATGATGTTGATGAAATATTTATTTGTGGGAGAGTGACAGGGTGGGCAGATAAAAGCTGTGGTAGGTGCAAGTGGAGGGGCAAAGATAATTGCAGCAACAGCTCAAGTTGTAATAAACCATTTTATAAGAGGGATGGATCCACTAGCAGCTGTTGTGGCTCCAAGATCCTACCATCAGGTACCACACACACACGTATATGTATGTATGTATATCTCAATCCAGCTGGTTTTATGATGTGTGTGTTAATAACGTATAACATATGCAAATGCAGCTGATCCCCAACTTGGTACAGTACGAGAATTGGACGGTGCCGACGGGCAGGCGCTTTGAGGTTCCTAAAGAGACAAGAAGAGAACTGGTAAAGAAGGGGCATGTTCTTCAAAGCCTGAGTGGTAGCGGGGCAGTATGCCAATTTGTGGTTCACCGTCTCACCACTAACCATACTGCAGGCCCGCTGCTTGGTGTAAGTGATCCTAGAAAGGGTGGATTTCCAGCTGCTTTTTGAACTCAATCTACAGTACATATCTGCCATGTATACCTATTCTAAAATATTTATATTTTTCCTATTATATCCTCTTCAAATAATTATTTTAGGGGACAACAATGTAATTATCTATGCATGATATAATTAACTTACTTTTATTTATTTTGATATTATATATAAGATTTGTACTCATCAATAATGCAATTTAGATGTTATTAACACTTTTTATCTTCTAATTCTTACATGATAATAATAAATATCACAACATTAATAAATTAGCTTATTCATCATGAAAAATCTATATCTATTATAAAAGTGTGTTAATTCGTCCAAAATGTTTGTTTCCTATTCTATTCCTTTTAAATATTTAATTCTAATGATAATAATATAATTATATATATACTTTTAACATAACTAATATTTATTTATCTTAATATTATCTACTATAATTATAGTTATCTACGTCAATATCTATAATTATAATATAATTTAGATTTTATTTGTATGACTTTCACATTCTTTAGTATGAAGAACATAATTGTAATATAACATTATATAATTTTTGAATTCATGCAACAACCCTAGACAATTTCAAGAAGTCCAAAAATATCAATTCAAAACTTGAATTGATTAATTTATAATTGCACTCAACTATGTGAAAATCAAAGATAGATATAGCTAACTCTTTTAATAGATATAGATCAAAACATCGTCGTTTAAGAAATAAAAAAATATATTCCCGATAATAATTGAAGAAGTCAAATTAAACTAAAGAAAAATTAAAAAAAATATGAAAAATGATCAAGTCAATGGAATAAAATAGATTATTAATTGTTGATTGCAACCCTATAAGCTGCAAGAAATGAAAGTTAAATGTCCAAAAAAATTTGAAGATTAACAAAATTCCAAACATGTTATAAAGAAGAAAAAAAATGAAAATATGCATTTGAGTTACGATGAGCACTAACTTGATGTTTGATAAACTTATATTTTAGAAATAATAATATAAGAAGTTATAAAATAATCAAGATCAAACAATATGAGTTGCGTGTAAATTATTCAGGCATATTAAAATTACTATTTCAAAAGTACTATTTTAACATTAATCAAATTTATTGAATATTTCTAGAGTTTTATTGAATAATATTTTTTTTTAAAATAACCACAAGTTTATATATTATTCGTCAAGACTCATTAAAAATTAATTATTCAATTGAATGAATCCATTATTTCTTAATTTATTAATTTAGATCAACAAATGTTATGCTATTAGTATAGTAGTTTTTATAAAACTAAATCACTAAACTTGTATAAAAGTTGTATTAGTTACAATTCAATCATTCATTGCACGCTATCCTACTCAGTACAAACAAAAGGGAACATTCAAACCCATCTTTAAAATTCATGTGTTTTTATTTTATTCTTTGCCCAACTTAATTGATTGGTTGAGTGGACAATCTTGTTCAAATCCAGCAAACCTGTAAGATCAAACTAGAGTAAGCTGCTAGAAATATTACAAAAACAAATCTATTTATGTCGGGTGAGATAAATACAAAACATGAGCAGGGCAGTCGTTACACCATTGGTGCAGGTCGCTAGTTATTTGGCTACCTTAGTACAATTAGAGCTACTGTCGCGTTTACCGGAGTTGCTTATGTGGTTGGCTACCTGCTGATTGTGTCTTAGATACCCCATTTTTACTAGATCAGATCAGGGTCACTGCAGAGATGACTAGACAACAGCATGCATCTTCGACTTGTAATTTGTGGATTTCTGTGGTTGCTATAATGCCATCGGCTTCCCATCTTAACAAGAAAATATAAAATCCGTCATACTTTCATTCCTAAGTAGATAGCATTTCCTTTACAATTGGAACATTGGATCGGCAACACATGAATGAAAAATAAGTTGAACCTATACTGTTTTATTTTTATTTTCGAAAAAGATTTGTGCCTTCTTTTTCCTTCATTTTATTTCCTTCTCTTTTTTATTTGTGTCTATCATGGGTGGACTTTCTTCTGTAACGTCTGAACGGATTCTCCATACCAATTAATTTACACAAAAACAAAACAAAATAGATCATGTCATCATAAATATAATCTAAATTATGCTAAATTTCAAACAATATATTTAAGATATTGAAGATCGAATGAAAAAAGTATGAACTACAAATGCAAAATACTTATCTTATATATATTAGTTAGGATTAGGGGCAAAATGCACGTATTGACTTCGTGTTTTGAAATGATGGAATCGTAAATATTATAATTTTTATATCTTTTTAATAAATTAAAATAATGGATTAATTTAATTAAATAATTAATATTTATAGTATGCATTTATCACCATAAAATAAATTATATTAAATAAAATATTTAAAATATTATTTTTGGATAATATTATTTAATAAAACTCTAGAAGTAAACAAGAATTTGCTGAAAGTTAAAATACTACTTATGGAAAAACAAAAATTGATACAAAATATATTATTTTAATATATTTGAAGATAAGATTTGTTAGGATAATATCTAAATTACGTTATTGATGGTTACAATTCTAATTATCAAAATAAATAAAAGTAAATTATATTATATCATATATATAGATAATTACATTAATTATTTTTTAAAATAAATATTTGAGAAGGATGAAAGAGGGAACAAACTTTTCCAAGAATTATGGCACTTTTTATTTGGCATAAGATCCTCTATTCCTAATAGTGTTTCATTCTTCATTCTATTTTCAAAAATTTAAAATTTTTATTTAATTTTTTTTAAAATAATAATTTATAAAAACTTAGGATAATTATAGTAGTTCAATAAGATTTTTACTCCATCAAATAAGGTATATAATAATTTTATTTTTTAACTTTTAGTTAATATTCATTATTGAAGTTGATTAGTTCATAATTATATTTGTGATTTTTTAAAATTCAAATTTTTGTTCATAAATATTAATTAAAGTGAATTACATCACAATTAATTTTTATTTTTATAATATCTCTTATAAAAATTAATATATTTAAAAATAAAATAGGAAGTGGAACACCATTAATAAATAGAGGATCTGAATCTCTTTTTATAATATGTATAGATATAAGCTTTAAAGTTTGAATTAAAATTTTTAATAAGATCAAATGTTACAAACTCTAACTGACGTGTAATATATTCTACTTGAGAATAAATAAACTGAAAAATAAATATTTATTTCATTTTCATCCACATTTATTTATGGGCATGATGAATCTTTGAAGACAACTAAAAGCGCATTTCGATAGCCAGAGAGGTAGAAGATAGTTAAAACGTCGTTCAGCTTCGTAATATGTCACTGGTTGAATTATGTGCTTCAATTTTGCAAAAAAGTATCAAAACCGGATGTCCTTCTTCAGTAAAACCAGTGCACGCCCGTATAATAAAATCTGGTCTCAACTTGGGAGTATTCTTGATGAACCACGTCATGAATGCGTATGCCAAAACCGGATTTATAACCGACGCTCGCAAGTTGTTCGACGAAATGCCTGTGAAGAACGTGTCGACGTATAACACGCTCTTGTCCGCTTACGCAAAGCAGGGCAGAACCCGCGAAGCGCTCCATATATTCGATGAATTGCCAGAACCGGATTCTGTTTCCTGGACCGCTTTGATTGTTGGGTACAATCAAAAGGGTCGTTTTGATGTTGCTCTAGCGATGTTTCTGGAGATGATTAAGTTTAAAGTTGTTCCCACACAATATACATTTACTACTATTCTTGCGTCGTGTGCTACCGTTGAGGCGTTGAATGTGGGCAGGAAAGTGCATTCTTTTGTTGTTAAAGTTGGCCTCTCTGGTGCGGTTTCTGTCGCCAACTCTTTGTTGAACATGTATGCCAAATCGGGCGATGTGAAGACAGCATTGGCCGTGTTTGACAGGATGAAGTCGAAGAATGTTTCAAGTTGGAATGCAATAATCACATTGCATATACAGAAAGGTCAGGTAGAGGAAGCACTGGCTCAATTTGAGGCAATGAAGCAACGTGATGCTATTTCTTGGAATTCAATGATTGCAGGCTATAATCAGCGTGGCTTTGATGCCAGAGCGCTGAAATTGTTTTCCGAAATGCTCAAAGATTCAAGTATAAAACCGGATCGATACACTGTGCCCAGTGTGCTATCTGCTTGTGGAAATCTCCAGGAATTAGATGTTGGGAAGCAGATTCATGGTTATATTATCAGAACTGAGTTTGATACTTCGGGACCTGTTGGCAATGCACTGATCTGTATGTACTCAAAATGTGGTGGTGTTGAGATTGCTAAGAAAATGTTGGAGACGTGTGGAACCTCTACTCTTAATGTTATAGCATTCACAGCTCTACTGGATGGATATATCAAGCTTGGAGATATGTGTCCAGCTAAGCAGATTTTTGATTTGTTGCATGAACGTGATGTGGTTGCATGGACAGCTATGATCGTCGGGTATGCTCAGAATGGATGCAATAATGTTGCCACTGAACTCTTTAGATCCATGTTGAAACAAGGCCCAATTCCCAACAGCTACACACTTGCAGCTGTGTTGAGTGTCAGTTCAAACTTGGCTTCTCTGAATCATGGGAAACAAATCCATGCAATTGCAGAGAAATTGGGGGAAGCATCATCTGTTTCTGTGAGTAATGCATTAATAGCTATGTATTCCAGGGCTGGTAATATCAGTTGTGCAAGGAAAGCTTTTAGTTTAATAGAACGAAGAAGAGATTCAGTTTCATGGACTTCCATGATCATTGGTTTGGCTCAGCATGGACATGGAGAGGAGGCATTACAATTGTTTGATTATATGGTGTCATTAGATATTAAGCCAGACCATATAACATATATAGGTGTTCTCTCAGCTTGTACACACATGGGATTGGTGGAAAAGGGTCGTAACTACTTTAGAAAGATGAAAGATGTCCATGGAATTGAACCCACCTCCAGCCATTGTGCTTGCATGGTTGACCTGTATGGGCGTGCAGGACTTTTGCAGGAAGCACAATATTTTATAGAGAGCATGTCTATTGAGCCAGATATCATAGCTTGGGGTTCACTTTTGGCTTCTTGTAAAGTTCACAAGAATTTGGAGCTCGCGGCTATTGCAGCAGAGAGAATGCTCTCAATTGAACCAGATAATAGTGGGGCATATTCAGCACTTGCAAATGTTTACGCGGCTTGTGGAAAGTGGGAGGAAGCCGCCAAAATTAGAAAGTCGATGAAAGATAGACATGTAAAGAAAGAACAAGGAATCAGTTGGTTGCAAATAAAGAGTGAAGTCCATACATTTGGAGCAGATGATGCACATCATCCACAGAGAGATGCAATTGATGCTATGATGGAAAAAATTTGGGAGGAGATTAAAAAGATGGGTTTTGTCCCGGACACAGCTTCAGTCTTGCATGATCTGGATGAAGAGTTGAAAGAGCAACTTCTCAAACATCACAGTGAAAAGCTTGCCATTGCATTTGGAATACTGAATACACCAGAGAACAGTACTCTAACGATCATGAAAAACCTTAGGGTTTGTAATGACTGTCATTCTGCCATCAAATATATATCTAAACTGTTCAATAGGGAAATTGTTGTTAGAGATGCCAAACGTTTCCACCACTTCAAGGGTGGTTTGTGTTCCTGCAGAGATTATTGGTGAGCATGGTAGAGATAAAGACTTGGTGGCTGGATTAAAACTTTTGACAATTTGTTGGATTAATGCCTGCTTGATTATCATCATGCATGCAATCTTCTCCTCGATATGGATTACGGACTTCATGTCAGTCAGCCAGTGTGATTGGATGTAGCTGAGGTAAAAGAGTATGCAATATGATGAGTCTATGGCTATTTTTGTGGTTCCTCATATATGGAGTTACTTGTTTAAGCTGTCTTGTTTCTGATATTGGTTGTTGGATAGGTTCATACCATTTTCCTTACGAACACATTGATTAGGAGTGATCTCAATCAAAAGATGGCCATTCGCGCCAGAATCCTCCTGGAAAACTGCACATGTTGGAAGACCTCTCAAGAAAAAGGGTACATATTCCTTCGTCTACTATGATGACGCACCAATGCACGGATATTGGAGAAAAACATCAGGCTAGGTAATTTGTGGGACTGATGATGGTGTGGTTTTGATGGGTTTAGCTCCCAATTACTCATCACTGATGCCACCTCTATCGTCAACGAAAGGAGGTGGGAAAGTATGCAAAGCTCCTTCAGCATTCCAGAATACATATTTCACACTGTCATGATCTATCCTCTTTGCCTGCTGGTTTTTGCTCACTTGTTTATTTTACACTATCAATTATATAAAGTTGATTCTCAATATGGTTTCTGCGCTTGCTCCCATTTTCACTTCATTATTGGTTTTCTTCCGTTGGGAGTCAGTCAATTCATACAAATAAGTCTCCAGTTGTCAGTAATGATTCTCAGTTATGTTAGAGTTTATTTTGTAGAATTTCATCGTAGGGCCTTAATGAATTTCATAATCAAAAGGGAAATCCATCAATCACCTAAATCAGTGCTAGAAAGATGCAATGATTCATCTACTACAAATAAAAGGTCATATTAGATAAGATAATTAAAAATATATTAGATTATTAATTAGTTCATATAATTAAATATGTGAAAAATAAATATAACTTGTATTTCTATTCCATAACTTATTTCGACTTTCGATCGTACTCCATCTATACATTACATGTACAGTTTCAATAAAAACTGAAATTAATTGCCTCATGCATAGGTGGCCAAAAAATTTGAACTTTGATTCGGTTCAATTCATTTTTTAAAATCTTGTTTGATTGAAAAGGCTATACTTAAAACTTATAATGATGACAGCCGAAGCTTGAGTGTAACTGTATATTAATTTATGTGTCAAGTATAGTTGAGGAGTTTAACAAAATGTGATTTGTGTTCAAGTTAATATGGAATCCGAATATTTCACTCACAAAAATCGACGCGATTCACGTATACTCATGGTGGTGCATTCTAATGCACCGTACTCTTGCGTAGTGGAATTGGTGGGTGGGCTACTTCTGAAAGTGAATTTCCTTTTCATAATATATTTTCTATAATACACGTATATATATTAAAGTTTACTATTTATTTTTTATTTGCTTTCAAAACTGGCTTTGATTCCCACCGAGAATGAGTGTCGTCACTGCTGAGAGTGAGAATTACCTGATACGGATAAAGTATAATTATTTGCTTTTATGTTTCGCCTAAAAAAAACAATAATTATTTGCTTTTATGCTTAGCTCACGCGTCAACTTGCACCAAATACACTAAAACATATAATTAATTGTTTATAACCCATACTATTAAGCTCGTCTGGGTGGTGTAGTTGGTTATCACGCTAGTCTCACACACTAGAGGTCCCCGGTTCGAACCCGGGCTCAGACATTTTGTCTCTACATTTCTTTTAGCCAGTTCAATTTATGCCATGATTTAACGTATTGAGGAATCCAAGAAGCATATAATCGTTGTGAGTTGCTTATGTTTCTTTGCTTCCTAGATAAATCATGGTCTTATTAAAGTATTGTGTAGTTCTTATGTAAAGTTCAAAGTCATTTCGAGTGTGATTACAGAATGTTATCGCCGTTATGATTTATGAGAGCCAACTTTTAATTGTCTTTTGATATTTGAGCTCTAACAAAGAATATGATTGAGATGACATGTGACAAATTTTTTAGTTTGATTTATCAACGTATCGTATTAGCATTGATCTTACCGGTCATAACAGCTTCTGTTGAAAGGTTATTCTCTTTGATCAAGGTTATCAAGACTGATTTTCGTAACACAATAAAAGATGATTTTTTTACTGATTATTTAGTGTATCATATTGAGAAAGGAATTTTTAAAAATATTGAAACTGAAGCAATTTTGCAACGGTTTAGAACATGTCATCACGGAGATATCAATTGTCGCATCCTAGTATTAGTTAAGTGTATATAAAATTTATTTTTCGTACACTATGGTTAATATAAAAGAATATTTATTATGAATTGTTTTATATTACTTATGTTTAGTTGTTTTAATTTTAATTTTTTTGATAGTATGTTGCTGAAATGCAAATGAGCCCCCACAATACTCAAAGTCTGCATCCAACACTGATTGGTGTGTCGTGAAGTTACATTTCCTTTTTGGTCTTTGATAAGTATACGAGTATTTGAATTTCTTGTGTTATGAAAATGGTTTTTGTTGTTTTGAATAGGAATGTTGTTGAGGATGCCGACGACCAAGCACATGAAAGCGCTTGGATCTCAAATGAGAAGAACCAACTCTATAACTAATACCATTTCCATTTCTTACACCGTAGAAAGAAAGTAAAGTTGACTTTATTTCATATACAAGTAAACGAGTAAGATAATTACCAAATCATCATGGATAAATGAATTAATTATAGAGTGATTCGATGAATTTGGTGGTGCCAAAATACCTGATACTCGCTTTGGAATCTATATTTGAAACATCCAACATACCGTTGATATGTAATGATGATGAAGTGATGCAGAAATATGAATAAACAATGACTGACTCCTGAATGAAAATTCTATCCTGTTTCGAGGAATCAGGGAAAGAAGTGAACAAGATTTTTCCCATTTTGCCATTATCCTCATCACGTTCTTGCATTTATTTGGTTTGATTTCTATAAAATATTAAATTTGGTTGTTTTATGTACATTTTTCCAAGTTTTTCTATTCGTAGTAAAGACGTATTTCTACAAATGGAACCTCAGCGCAGCTTCATGTGATTAAAAAGAATAAAAAATTAATATTATTGCAGCTTCAACACTTGGAAATCACAAAAATAAGAAATAGTGGGACCCAGCGAAAATAGTTGTACATTTTGGGCGCCCCAGGTTCCTCACAAATTTCACTCCAGGCCCAGGGAGGGGACTTACCAACCTAGTTTTTGTGCCCGCACAAAGTTTAATATTAATTTAGCACTACCTCCTAACTCATTGTCATGAATAAACTCATACCTGATTTCATTTCTCTAAATTTCAGATCTGCAATTAATTTTTTTTTTGAATTTACACTACACAGACATAGTAAGCTTTTTATTACTACATTATTAAGGTGAGATGAAAAAACCAAATTTATTTATTTTTTCTCTCTCGTAACCAAAGAGTAAACCAAATCAAAATTTATTATAAAATAAAACCGAATGGAAATGGTCAATTTCTTTATTTGATTCAAATTTTGGGTTTTTTTAATTGTTATTCACCCTAACTTTGACCATAAAAATAGAATAAAAAACAGGCCAAAATGAAAATGAAATAAACTAATTTACAAGGATCTGTTAATAAGTCATTCGCATCATTAGAGAAACTTGCACACCTCAACAAGAGATGGGATTCTCAATATTCAGGTTTTAATACGTCAAATTGCAATATCAACCATTTACATCCATATCAGGTTTAGATAATTATATTCAATAATTAAATTACATTAATATACCTACCATAAAAATCATAACTAATTAATTATCGAAGAGCGATAGCCTAACTTTAACCGACTTCAACAACTTTAACTTGAATTAATTTGATCTTAAGAAACTGCCCACTTTGTTCGGCAATATTCCTTTCCCAAGGGCCAAGTCCACAGAAATCTGGCTCACGGTAATATAAAATAAACAAATACCTTTTTCTGAAAAAAAAAAAAAAGTCAAAATATTTCCCAATTACCGCAATTCTTGTATAAAATATTGCAAAAACGTTGTACGATCGATCATCACCTGGCAACCTTATCCAATGCTCCTCCAACCCTTTAAATACCCACCATCGTCCATTGTCGACAAAAACGGTAAAGCATAAACAATTACAAGAAATTTCTAGACGAGAAAAAGGGGGTTTTGAAAATGGCAGATATTGCAATTTTGGTTGCGGAAGAGTATGAGAGGAGGGTGAAGATGTCAAGAATGAGCGGTGAAGAGATTGAGTTGTTTTCTTGCGTGGGAGTTGTTGGGCAGAGGGTAAAAGAGTCATCTTCTTCTTGGATCAAAGAGAAGTTGCTGCTTCTGAAGCATTTGCAGCCCAGATCAGAGTTGACTATTGCTGCTGTCAATGGACTTTTTTCTGCTTAGTTTGTATTTTTTCCATTGTAATGTGTATTTATGTTTCTTTTCCTTGAGGTGTAAATGAATATATTTGATGCATGATTGAGTTCAAAGGAGATTAATTCTGTCATTCTGTTGTGTATTAGCCGTTGAAAGTTAGCATCTTTTGATGAAAGTGATAGATGGATCGGGGGAGATTAACTCGCAGGTTTGAATAGTGGGAATCGTAATTTAATGAAAATGTGTGCTTTTATTTTAATTCTGGATGCTTTGAAAAGTAAATAAACAAGTTCACGGAAATTATACAGTTTAGCCTTCAGCATAGTTAATTATTAAATCTCATAGAATCAACAAACATTATCTACTTGCTTGCTCAAATGGAGGAGCTGCTGAAGAATTCACAATAAAGAAGGGGGTTAAGTTTTCTTGTAAAAGCAACAATTTCAATCGAACTTCAGTAAACTCCCACTATAATTCTAAATACCAAGGCATGACCTA
>AYJT01023204.1:0-13004 GCA_001278415.1 Ocimum tenuiflorum | reverse complement strand
TCAACCCCTAGGTTATTTGCAAATAGGCCCCTTAGATAGGATTTATTCAGATTCTCTCAATATAATAGTATAATTAGCGCACTCACATCATGCACGCACAACTCTATTCACTCACATTCTACTGTATCACTCCGATCACCTTTTCCGACGAGCTCCCCATCGAGAAGCTCTGTAAATTTCACCAAATTTATCTATAAATACTAGCAAGTCTGTTTCGGCGGACTATAAAGTTTTCTGGAAGTTTTGGTGTCCAATTTACTTTTTCGCTTAGAGTCCCGATTATTCTAACGATCAAAATCGAACCTCAACAGAGGGCGCCTCTTAATTAAATCATTGTTGTACTTTTTCTTGGTTCTGCATCGGACATTTATATATTTATTTTTGTTACATCTAAACTTGGAGCTTATTAATTGTTAAAAGTCTTTAGACATGCCATTCATGAATTAATTGTTTTTCTAGCCACCGGATTGTCTTTTTCTATTCGCAACGCAATGAAAAATTGATTAAAAAAAAAAAAGAAAGTCTCTAGCAAATTGCAAAACAGAAGTTTGAAAAGTCAAGGGATTATAATCCACCAGACACAACATATAAAAAGTTCAAATATTCAAAAACGTATTCAATATCAAGGGTTTATAATCCACCAGATACAACATATAAAAAGTTCAAATATTCAAAAACGTATTCAATATTTTAGGGGCTAATTATATATGCCACAATACCGAAATCTAGTATAAACTATGTGCGGAGTTGTGAAAATAACAGAAATGATGGGCATTCATCAATAAATGTGTTGGAATAGTGTTTTAGTTTTGAAATTTTCAATGAAAATTAACTAGTGAGTCATCATTCCGTTTCCCTGGAGAAAACTATAAATCTAATTTTTGATGGTTTAATATAGTTTATATATTTATTTTGCAGTGTATGCAGCTGCGTTAAATCTTGGTGCCAGCTATCCCACCCTTTAAGATGCCCGCAACGCAGCGAAGAGATTAATCACTGCTATTGGCGGTGGATATTCCAGCTACGATACCAAGAAAAAAAAAAGAAAATGATTTTTCTCCATATGTAGGATAGTGTCGACAATCGATAACAGATGACTTTTCTTGGCCATAACAGATTATTCATCCAAATTTTCCTAATACATAATAAAATTAAGCAAACTAACAAACTCTGAAACTGTAGTTTAGTTCGAATTAACTCCTTTTTGTCTTCTTCCGAAGCACTTTCGTCGCAAAATCGTTTACATGTTACAATCCATGCAAAATATGAAAAAAAATGCAAATATATTTTCTAAGTTATAACACATTTTTGCAAAGAAAAAAGAAAATGTTATTAGTCGGTTAACAGTTATCCGAAAACGACATAAAAAAAATGTGTTTGACACATAAAACCCAATCCGACAAGGAATTGTTGCTTCCTTATCGGAGCAAATCCATTAAGTTTAAAAAGTATTACATTAATATCGTGTGAATTTCATCAAATTTATAAAAATTGTCATCACCGAAGTATATTTGATCAAGAAATAGTTATATGTATTGAAACGGTCATTTTCATGAAAATATTAAGAGAGAGAGAGACTTGGGCTAGCGGTTGACTGGGATTGATAGTTTTGTTTTTAAGCATTCAAATTTCCACGCATACGCTGTATTGACTTGACTTTTTGCTGTGCATGAAGTCCTCTCTCTCTCCCTCTCTCCATACAAATACATTATTCTCAATTCCAAATCAATTATTAAGCAAATTTGTTGAATCAAATCACCATTTGTGCTTCAGTCAACAAAACAAGAAGAGAAACAACAAAAGGCCCTTTAATCGGAAGGAAGAAAAGAAAAGCAAAAGGGATGTGAGTTTGTTCATCGACATAACTGTGTTAAGTTTCTGATTAGCAGCAATTAGCCATGGGGGTTTGCTTCAGCTCTGCCTCTGTTGATCAGAGCCCGCCTTCCACCACTCAATTCAGTTCTGGTTTGCCCACTTTTCCCAACTTAATTAATTATTCACCTTCATTCTGAGTTTTTTTTTTATGTAAAATTCAAGAAATTGTGTGTGACTGATTGGTTCATTGATTGTACGTGAAACCTCAAGATTCTTGATTAATACGCAAGACTTGATTGTGAAAATGAGGGGGGGTTTGAGAATATACCTTTTTTAAGCTAAGTAGAATAGCATAATAATCCTACCTCGACATTTAAGATAGACGGAAAATGTGCTTATCCACTTGCATAGTGTACACTTTTTGGGACAATTTCTTATTATTTGGGTTTCATTCATGAATTTAATTCTCGTACCGAGAGGGGCATTTGATTTGATTGTAGGAAATCATTTTAAATAAGTTAGATAGTAAATGGAATGAGTATGACATGAGAAGTGAAACCCATGATGTTAGACTTAGATTGTTTTGAGTGATACCAACTCACAAGGAACCATTTCAAAAATTTCCTTCCAAAATCCATCGACCAGACAGGGTGTTACTCTATCATTCCATTCCCTGTGTTACACTATCATTCCGTTCCCTGATTCCGATACCCTTCAACCAAAAACTCACTCAATATTCATTCTATTTACAAATTAAACTCATCAAGTCATCCTCTATCAATTTCCGACGGTTAAACCAAACTCCGCCAAAGTCTTTGCTTTTCCAGAGATAACTAACTATGTTTTCCTGCAGTGGCAACATCGGAGGCAACGACAACCACCACCATCACCTCCACGAGCGGTGGCGGCAGCAGTCTGTTTTCGGGGGCGAGCACGAGAACCGACGATGGCTGTTTTAGTCCGGCGGGGCAGATGCTGCCCCAACCGAATTTGAGGATTTTCACGTTGTCAGAATTGAAGGGCGCCACCAGAAATTTCAGGAGTGATTCAGTGCTGGGAGAAGGAGGTTTTGGCAAGGTTTACAAGGGGTGGCTTGACGAGAAAGCCCCTGGTAAAACTGGAAGTGGGACCCTCATTGCTGTCAAGAGGCTCAATTCTGAAAGCATGCAGGGGTTCCAAGAATGGCAGGTAATTCATTTGTGGTACGAAATTATTCAAGAATGATTAGAGTTCTCAGACATCGCGAAACAACATGAAAGTAGAGTTTATTGCTTGAGAAGTGGAAAAGTTAGAGAGTTTGTAGTAATAGTAGGTCAAAATCACATATGGATGCCAATGTGAAAGAAAGATTGGATGCCCATAGTGATTCCTAGATAATAGGCTCGATTGAAGGAATCACTATGGGTATTAATTTTATAGTAGAGAGAATGAATATGGTTTAGGAATGAAACCCATCATTTAAATATTAAATGGGTTTGAGTGACTCATTCCCGAAAGTCTGTTCTAAAATCACCAGCCAAACAATGTAATTCGGTTCCATTCCCTCATTCCGAAACCCGCCAACCAAATGCTTCCCCTAAGTTCTTTCGAGCAGATAACTCTGACCTGATCAACCTTTTTTGGGTATCTCAGTCATAGCCAGCCACCTTCCGAACGCCTTCTCCATACTCCTCGTTTGAACTTGTCACTCGAAAGGGGTTCGCGTGCTCATATTTCTCCACCTCTACCAATCTGATTGACCAGGTCAAATAGGTTATTATGACTCAATCCACCTTCTCCGTATATTTTGCCACTTGTACCTCCTTCGACGTCCACAAAGTCTTGGTCAACGCACCATGTCCACGAGAGGTCAATTTCAACCCCACAATACACACTTCTGTGCAGGCTGACCATTTATGTTTCAACATGCTGCATCATACATATGTGGAAATGATCTTCATATCCGTTTAGGGTTTTTTTTCAAACATTTTAGTCTTGACTGATATCATCTATCTGCTCTGTTTAAATGAAGTATGACTTTCTTCTTCTGCTTCCAATAAACATAATGTCATGTCTTTTCAGTCTGAGGTGAACTTTCTTGGGAGACTATCTCATCCAAATCTGGTGAAGCTCTTGGGCTACGGCTGGGAGGATAAAGAACTACTTCTCGTCTACGAATACATGCCGAAAGGCAGCCTTGAGAACCATCTCTTTGGAAGTAAGGGATCAGTTTGATATATGCATCAACTTTTTAGCATGTTATGCCTTTCAATTGGACATACATTCGTTCTTGCAATGCAATGTAGTGGTATGTGGTTTACTTATTTGAGTTTTGTCGGTTAGGGGGGGCGTCGGTGCAGCCGCTTCTATGGGACATCAGGCTCAAGATATTGATCGGAGCAGCTCGTGGGCTTGCCTTCTTGCACGCATCGGATAAAAAGGTTATTTATCGGGACTTCAAGGCCTCGAACATCCTGCTCGATGGAGTAAGTTCTCGAGTTATGGCTAGTTTCATTTACTAGAAAAAGCGCAAGGTTATAAAGATTATAAACGCGCAAGATTATGAGATTCATTTACTAGAAAATCAATTAGACGTTATTATACAAGTTTCCACCAAGAGTTTATTAACCCTGATCTATTCATCCTCAGTCATACCATGCCAAGATATCCGACTTCGGCCTAGCTAAGATGGGCCCGACAGCAAGTAAATCCCACGTCTCAACGCAGGTTATGGGGACGTACGGTTATGCTGCTCCCGAGTATGTTGCCACAGGTAAACAATCCACCTCTATGTAGTTTTTCTTTAAATACGAACTCTAGACCTCTCATCTATACACAAGATACACAAGATTGTCCACTATTGAGATGCCCCCGAAGGAAAACCTTCGACTTTTAGGTCTTGAGTTGAAAGAAACATGAGGGCCCAAATCATTCTGATTTGCTTTGGTTATACGCATATATATTACAGGGCATTTGTATGTGAAGAGTGATGTGTACGGATTTGGTGTCGTGTTGGTAGAAATGTTGACGGGGCTTCGTGCTCTCGACACCAACCGCCCGTCGGGACAACACAATCTGACAGAGTGGATCAAGCCACATCTGTCAGAAAAGAGGAAGTTGAAGCACATCATCGATGTTCGTCTGGAGGGACGATATCCCTCCAGATCCGCAGTTCAGATAGCTCAGTTAGCCCTAAATTGTCTTGAATCCGAGCCCAAAAACAGGCCCTCGATGCAGGAGATAGTGGAGACGCTCGAGCGAGTATGCTTGTCTAACGAGAGGCCCAGAGAGCGTCGAGCGCGGTCTAGCCCTCAGACAGTCGTTCGACAGGGCCCACAACCTCTGCAGTATCGATCGCCGCTTCATCCGAGGCAAGAAGGTGCTGCTCAGTCTTATCCACTGCCTCAGCGTGTGTAGTGACAACTGTGTTGTGTGATATTGATGGTTTAATTATGCTGTGAAGTTGTTATATTTTTCAAGAAAGAGTAGAGAAGTTTTGCTGCATGAAGTTGTATCTATTCTTTGTTTGGTGTAAAGATTGTTTTTTGACGAGGGTGGTGTCCTGTGAAAGTGTCTGTTTTATGTGGGTTCCAGTAGAATTTTAGGATTGGCATTAGGTGACCAACGCAGAGGTCGAGGGATGTGGGGGCTTTCGTCTAAATTTAATCTTATTTAAAAAGATACTCATTCATCACAGGCCTCGGACTATAGTTGCAGCTCTAATAAATGGCTCCCGATCAAATATTCTTATTAAAGAAATTTTTGATTTATTATGGGATTGACCGACCTCGTAGGCTCTCACATGCATCCGCTCCTAACTTGCTAAAGTGTCAAACTCGATTCATATTTAATTATGCTTTTGAGTTTGACACTTAATTTGAATCTAATGAACTCGTATCAATAATTATAGAACTTACCTAAAGCATAGAAATTAAAAACTAAAAATAAATATTAAATCAAAAATTGATGCATTGTTTGAGGTGCTCTTACACATCGAGTTTTTATTTAATATTTATTTTTTATTTTAACTTTTATACTCTAATTAAGTTATATGATGCACAATCGTTGAATCAAATAAGATATATAATTATCGTTAGAACACAGGCTTAAAACAATTAATTTTAATAATTAATAATTAATTATGATTTAAAAAATATTATACAACCTAAATTAGATCTAGAAAACTCTAAACCAATCATAAAAATTAAAACTGAAAATAGTTATTAAATTAGTATGTAAGAATGAAGTGTAACACACGAATTGTTTTGTCACGGAATTCCATAGGTTCAAATTTTATCAACACGGGTAAAAGGTAATAAATAAAGGGTAATCAATAATCAATCACCAAAACGACACCGTTAGAACTCTCGCGAGGGATTGCCTTCCCTCTCTTCCACTGAACCAGTAAAGAAGAAACCTTTCAAGGTGTAACCATGGCTGAGACACCGGCGCCGATGGCGCAGCAATTTACGAGGGATTCCTGCGAAGAATCATCATCATCATCTTTGGTTACATTGTTGGTTCGGCATCTGCCGGAGGCCATTCCCCACGATACTCTTACCCGTCTCCTTTCTCATTATGGCGCCTCCACCGTCCGCCCATTTACTCGTGGACGGTTGGTTACCTCGCTCAAATCCAATCACCTATTTTTTTTTCGATTTCTCTATAATTTCTTCTGTGGAATTTGAGCATGGAATCTGTTTGTTTGCGACTGTTGGTTGAATGCTCACAGCTCAATTTTCCTTTTTTCACAGTTTTTACGAATTAAGTTGTATGTTACTCTTTTTTGTGTCTCAACTTGAATTGATTACTCTCTTTGATTTTAGATTGCAAACTTGCTGTCGTGGGATTTTTATTTTCGTCTTAGCTGAATCTGATGCAATGTCATTCAACGTAGGATGAAAAATTGTGCTTTTGTTGATTTCAAGGATGAAATGTCCGCGTACCAAGCCCAGAAGCAGCTGCATGGGTATTTCCTTATTCATAATCATCTCCTCCGCCTCGTGAAATGCCTATTTAGATAATTAATGAGCTCCCTCTTTTGTTATTAGAGGAGGATTTGTGCAAGTGCAATACTAAATTCATGCTTCTCATTTCTAATGTCACTTGTATGTATTGAAAATTGCCTCATCTCAGGTTACGATTTCTTGGTAAAGTATTGTCTGTTGAGAGAGCAAGTAAAATGACTGAGGGGACAAAGCAACAAGACAATGAAAGAGAAGTTAGGAAGGATCCCCACCCTATGGTAAACGATGCTTCTGTCCCCAAAGGGTCTGGCCATAACTATGCAGGGAGTAATATTCATGCCAGTGAGCCTATCGCTGAAAAACTCGGTGTTGATTATCCATTTCCGCCGCATCTTGAGTATGTTTTACTATTTTGAATTAATGATTTTTTGTACTCTTCATGATGACTCTACGTTTGTTTCTCCTAGTTCTAGCTGAAATTTCTTTCTTATTTAAAGACTATTTATTCTCTGTCTGTTTGTGCACCTTTGGGTTCTGGAAGCTGTTTGGTTTCTTGAGTGGATGCTTGCAGCAATTCTTTATTGAATGTGTATCATTCCATGCTTGTTGTTTATTCTGCTGATTAGGTGAAGAAAACCAATTTCTGATGCAGATATACATACCCACCACCTGATGGAAACATTCTGACTAACATTGTAAATGCTCTTATTGCAGTTCCCCGCTTTTACACTCAGGTTGAGTGTGCCATTTTTATTTCTTCACTCGCGCACAGCTCCAGATATATATAGCATTTTCTTAATGTTCTTTTCGATATATTCCTGAATACAGGTTTTACATTTAATGAATAAAATGAATATTCCCGCTCCATTTCGGAAGGCATTACCTACTCCACCCCTTCCAGCATCAGTTCCAGTTCCACCAGCCCCAGCAGAACCGCCGCCATCTCCTCCACCTCCTCCACAATCCAGGGAAACTAACATGGAAGATTTGTCCAGTAGTGAGTCAGAAATGGAGTCTTCAGATGAGGTGATTCTGCGATCTTTTTCATTATCTTGTATGCCCTTGTTGTTAGTATTGGCTGATAACTGAAAGTTCTACTCTAGGACGTTTTGCTCTTATGAGGTCCGTTGTGTAAATTTTGAATGGGAATCAGCCAATGTACTATTATAGGTCCAACTGGGGATGGTGTTGAGGCACATGTGCCTGTTGAATATCATAAAGATTGCCTTAGTAGTGAACAGTTAATGAGGTACCCTTTCCTATAGAAATTTCAATTAAGTCAATTAAATAATTCAGCGATTGATTGGCCCATTTGGAGCTAATGAAAAGTTATAGTAAGTACTCTAGTTTTGCCCGACTACATTTTTGTTTGAATGCATATCCCCACACATGTACATCTTCTGCTGTTATATAAGCATTACTATGTGGAAAATCATTCTGCTTCTGAGTAGGAATGTCCACTAATATGTTCTCTGCCCATTTTCTACTATTTAAATATTAGAGGCAGTGCCTTTCATAGTCTTTATGGAATACTTACCAAATTGTTTACATGGTTTAGGAAGTCGGACAAGAGGCTAGACCTAAACGAAAGCGTGCCAAGCGACAGACGATTGTTGGACCTGCTGTTGACAAGGATGTGGCTCATGAGGCTGTTGGATTGAAACCAGTTTCATTAGTTCCCAAAGAAAAGCCTATAATCAAAAAGAAAAACCCTGTATTGCAGGTTTCGACCGTTTATCTCTGGTATAATGTATCAAGACTTTTTCCCTTTGAAAGACTTGGAATATAATGGATTTTGACATGCTTGCAGATAAGAATAGCCCAGAAACAGAATCAACCTGAACTACAGGATAATGAGTCTACAAAGGCATTGCAAGAGCCGATCCCTGAAACTTCTGCTCGGGAACCTTTTGCAACTATAGAAGAACTAAATAGTGGAAAATTGCCGCCGGAGGAAATTTTATCACTGCCTAAATTTAAGGTATTATGTTATGACCACTTGATCTGAAAAATTTGTTGTTTATGAATTTATTGGAAGTTGGTTTTCTTCATTTTGATGTAGCCCTGTATTGTGGAATCATCAGTTGTGCTTTAAATTGTTCATTTTGGATTCTGATAGAATTTGAACTCAGTAGGATAAGGTTATAGGAAAAGCAATTATGGACCTAAATCTTATCTTCAATATATATTGTGAAGTTGACTTTAGATCCATTGGAGTTTCACTGATTTCTGGCTCTGTCAGATATATCCTTGTATTAAGTATTGGCACACTGATGAGGCAAGGCTTTTTAGCATTGCAGCATTTTGTTAAATATATTTTGGCAATTGAATTGCCACCACATATTTCCCAATCTTGAGGACATGTAGAAAAGCACTCGTGTAAAACTTCTAATGATGCATTGTAACCTGGTAGAACAAACTTGATAGCCATGTCCAATGGTTTCTCCAAGTCAAGTTATTTGAAATTTGATGTCTGTGTTTTTTAGCTGGTTCACCCTTCTCCCTTCAGTTGTTACATTTCTTCTATTGTCCTCTTTCTCCAGAACCCTACAGGAAATAGAATCTACTAATACTATCAACAAAATTAAATCTCAAATAGAAAAGGCAGACTGAATCCATTGTATGAGGAACTGTTTTTGTAAAATTTTGCAAAAACAAAAATGTGAAAAATGCTGAATGTTCTGGAGAATGGAGACAACTGAGAGATGTCACGAGATGTGTGGAAAGAAAAGAGGGTAAATGCACATGCTTTACTAGCACAGCCAATATGTTCATTAACTGGTCAATTTTGTGGAATTGCTCCTAATAAGCGGGTTATATGTGCTTGATTTGCCACTATTACTAGAATCTCGTATTGGGTACTTTAATTGCGTGTGAATAAGTGCTTGCTTTCTCAAACTCGCCTATCAACTCCATAAACAGAATTATACTGCTGGAGACCCAACTCCTGTGTTATACATCAAGAACTTGGCCAAAGATGTGGTGGTTGATGACTTCTATTATATATTTGGTGAGTTTAGTCCATTTTTGTATTCTGTTTTGATATAATTAACTAGAGCATTTAACTTATCATGCTATTCTGTTTTCTTTATGTTGCTAATACCATTGCAGGATCCTTTTTCGGGAGCGTTGATGGTGCCAAGTCCAATCTTACTATTAAGTTAATGCAGGTGAAAAATCCTGAAATTGAATACAAGATTTGCCTCTGTTCTCATATTCATTCACATGCAACTGAAGCAACTCTTCTTTTAGGAAGGAAGAATGAGGGGACAAGCTTTCATTACATTTCCAACTGTCGAGCTTGCTCGTAACGCTCTGGTATGTGTTCTCAGCTAAAGGCATCCAACATGCAATATGCATGTATTGTAGAAATTTGATATTCACCATCATCCATTAAAATATTTTGTTTTTATGCATCCATGATGTAATACTAATGAAAGAGTCCTCATTGTGGGCATGTGCAGAACGTGGTAAATGGTTATGTATTCAAAGACAAGCCGATTGTGATCCAATTTGGGAGGACTCCTGCAGGTGCTAAAGTCAACCACTGACACAAGGCTTTATCGAAGTTTTTCTTGCAAAAATTCATGACCAAATGCAGGCAAATAAGGTTTTTGCAAAGCTAGCAGGCAGTAGCAGCGCTTGTGTGAGCATGTTTCGGTAATGATGATTCAGAACTGGGAGAGGCATCTATGACAATAGGAAAGTATCCATGCTACTCGAATGGAATCACATTCTGGTTCTTCTCTGCTTGGAAGGTCCACTGTGACTCTTAACTAGAAAAAGATCAGGATAAGAAGTCTTGAATCTGCCCCTTCCTTGCCTGTGAAAAACTGAAGGAGATGTGGAAATTTTGATGATGTATCCTTCCAGTTGGTTTTGTACCAGGATTGGTCTAATTAATAAAAAATCAAGAATTCATAATTATTGCCTGGTTTTTGCTTCTATACCAAAATTCCCCCTCCCCAACTGCTAATATTTTTCCTCTATTACTTTGTTTGAATAGTATATTTTCATTCTGGATGATGAACAGGAAGAAGCATAGAATTCTCTTATTTGCTTGGCAGGAGCAAAATGGACAAACAATGGCATGCGCAGAGGCTTCTAAATATATACTCGAGAAACTCTTTCTACATATTATTGTACAGAAGTATCAGTTGCATTTAAAAGAACAAGAAAGAACTGTTACACGATGACATGGTCATGTCGAATAATAGGTTGCTATCTCGCTTAACTAGTCTATATAGCTAAGATGGCCATGAAATAGTTGCCATCTATATGTGTTCCTACCATTACAGCCTGTATACACAATAATAATAGGTTGTCCCCGCCTAAACCAGTCCTTCAAGACTGAAAAACATCCTTATTCATGGTAAGAAAAACTTTAGTATGGGCCACTACCACCAAATGAACTTCCAAGACTAGGATGATAAAAGGCTTGATTAAGAGAGACTCTGATTGTTCTGCTCTTCATCGATCTGTATATATCTTTGCATTCTTCAAGGTCAGCATCGCAGGTTAAAAGCACCCACTCAGAGTCATCATCCATGTATTTTAGATCAACTCTGCTGCTGCTGTTGTCTATGTTGAAGCGCCTCAAGACCTCTTGCTGCAACTCTCTGAAACCCCATCGTGGTTGCAGAGTGAGACGAATCTTTTCATCACCCAAAGCAGCTTTTACTCTAAAACATCCCACATCGTGTTCCTGGCTGCTATTTTTTGGCACAGGTGGAGCCTCATTTGAAGCATGGTCACTCAATATCTTCTGGCTGTATGATCGAACAAGAAGCTTCGAATCCTCTTGGCCCAAATGACGCAGTTCTACATCACTTCGTGCTCTTTTTAGCACCACTTCATTCCGTTCTGCTGAAAAGGCATCTCCACTGTTGGAGCCATTGACAGGGAAAGACTGCTTCACCCCAGTAGAGCAGCAGAGACTTGAACTGGAGCTGTGGCTGCCAGAGGAAGTAGGTGATTTTGAAGTAGTAGTTGCAGGACTTAACAAAGTACCCTCGAGTAGAGTGTTTCCTTGTTGCAGTTGACCACTCATTGTTGACGTTGGTAAATGGCTCTTTCCTGATGCATCTGTAGAGACAAGTTCTGGAAAATTGTTGTAGAATGAACTGAGCTGAATAGAACCGTCGGTGCCCTGCACCGAGTCTATCACAAGTTGAAGCTTCTTCAATGAGTGGCCTACTTTCTTGATCTTTCGAGAAGGCCATCGAGTTATCCCATGCTGCCTGCATATTCTTTTCAAGGTAGTTGGGCACACTGCAACATGAAATAAAAATAGTAAGAATCTGTACAGATTTGCTGTTCTTTATGATTATTAGATATATGGTGTCCCACAAAACTCAAGAAGAACATAAAAGCAGCAATGCTTTTTTTATGTAATTATGCTTATATGGATAAATATATAATAAGATCAACTTTAATTATGCTTACAGGAACTGCTAATGACTCTCATACCTCCAATGTTCTTGGCTGCATCTTTTAGGCTCCCTGCAAAATACTGCCTAAGTACTTGCAAGCTAATAGTCTTCTCAGTTTTTGTCCTTCTCTTTTCTGTGTTTGTCGTAGCACCAGCTGGAAGAGGTCCACTAGCAAAGGAGAAATTTCCACTGCCATCTTTAGTTCCAGAGTCGATCTGATAGTGTTCTTCGTTCTCTAAAAAAGCCGGTATGTGATTGAACTCGACTCCTTTCCCCTTGTGCTGGGAATCCATCATTGCCGTAACCCATGATGAAGCCCTGGGAGATGGTTCTTTCAAGGTAAAATCTTCCAACCTTAGATGTTTCCCATCATCTGATCTGCCTAGTAAAATGCTACCTCTTTCTCTGGCTGACATTTCCTGAGCCAACTCCTGATCTGTAACTACGCGTAAGCTCTGGCAAGTTCGTTCGACCACAGTCGATAACGAGTCAAGCATCTGCCTCTGATCTTCAGCTTCTCTGCAATTTATAGGCAAGAAGAACTCCAGCACAAAATCAGCAGCACCCGTGTAGGTGCTTCTGAGTCGTATCGCCACAGCAGCGTGCAAGTGGAAAACCCGAGCATGATGCGCTAGAGGATACTCTGTTTTGCTGAAAAGTGTGATGTCCTCAGAGAAGCATGGCTGATTCGTCAAGAAAGCTTTCCCAGCGATTCCTTCGCCTTTGAGCAAGTGATACTCGGAGCATGCTTCGTGGAAGTTTGTCACATCTTGGTCAGCTACATAGCAGGCGGAGTCCACTGTTGAAACAC
>AYJT01023175.1:0-14702 GCA_001278415.1 Ocimum tenuiflorum | reverse complement strand
TCGCTTACCTCCGGTACCGGCATATAACAATACTTAGGCGCTCCACCTAGTATTCATATACCACCTCATGCATTGCATGGTACGCCACATGATCTCTGTTGTCTACAAATCGTAATGACATGTAAAACACTCAGAGCCCCTTGGCATGAGTGTCTAAGCTTTGGGATGATCTATTCCCCGGAGGGTAAACTGCTCCATCACAGCCGTTAACAGCCCCTTCAAAAATGTCATGCCTCGATGCACAAGCTAAAAACTATCAACAGAACTTTTGTCTCTACCGCTCCATCAAAGCCCTCCATAAATGTTATGCACGCTCGAAGTATCTTCAGCCTCGAAGCTTTAACTCATATCACACTTCCCAACAGGTACAACATATTTCGTCTATCTCATATGAAACATCTTGCTCTTCACCTCCTTAACTTGGGGCTGGCCACCCCTACATAGGGATTATTTGTGAAATCTTGACATGAATCGAGAATCAGCGACAGCAACTCACGAGCCGAACCTCACTTTGAAAGTAGGTAGAATATCGTCTGAATGCATATTTTTGTGCTAACTGTATCTTTTGTAGGTTTCTCTCCTGAAATTATATAACTTGATTCACGAAGATACGGGGCTATTTTTGAGGGCCAAAATATCTATTCAATCTCAACCAGTGATCACAAAGCCAGGATACTAGCCTCGAGGATGTTGCCTCGAACCTCAGCCAATTGGCAGAACTCTCAAAGTCTCTCATAGGCTTGAACGGCTCTCTCGATGAATCTAGCATGAACACCCCATCTCGAAGGCTCCCTCAGGGTTTGCACTATAGATTCCAATTGTGTGCACCCCACATGTTGGAAGAATCCAGAATGATTACTTTTGCTAACTCAATGTAGAGGAGAACGCGCGACTTTAACTTTCCCCAGCTGTATTTGTAGATCATTCCCTTGGCTATTTACAGATAGGGTCATTAGTTTAGGAATTATTCGGATTCTCTCAATGTAACAGTATAAGTAGTGCACTCACACAATGCACACACAACTATATTCACATGCATTTTCCACTATATCATTCCGATCACCTCTTCGAGGAGAAGCTCTGTAATTTTCATCCAATTTCTCTATAAAATACTAGCAAGTCCATTCCCAGGGACTATAAACCTTCCTGAAAGTCTTGGTGTCTGTTGTCAATGTTTTAGTTTTCATTTTTTACGATGTCAAGCTAAAACTTTTATGTTCTAGGGTTAGAGAGTAGATGAATTTGATTTCTAACATGTAGCTTGGATTTGGTAATTTAATTTAGTTTCGTTTTTCCTTATTCCTGCATATATTATTTGATTGATTGCCTGATCACCAATCTGTCACTATTCTACATAGTAATCCAACATTCAAGAGATGATGATTGTTATGCAATTAGGAATAAGAAGCACATTAATTTGGCATTGGAGAGAAAAAGAGAATTATTGTAAGAACTTGAATCATGTGATCTTTTTGGAGTTACACGTAAGTGATTAGATAGAGATGTCGGTTTTGACTTGTAATCAACAATTTACTTGCATCGATAGAAAACTTAAGCTAATTTGGTGGTTATTCTAGACGAGCTGAATAATCTATTTTTGCCTGCCTGTCACTGTTCTAGATTAAATCCATTGAAATCTGATTCTGCAATAGAGTTGCGCATTCTGAATTTGAATCCTTTATTTGCTCAATCATTTTAGTTGCTTTTTCTAATATTGCTGCTTAAATAATCAAATTTATATTCGGTAGTCTAAACAATAACGAAGAGAATTTCTGGTAATTAATCTGATTCATTTGTTCAGTCCTTGTGGATTCGACCTTGCGGGTATTTAAATATTTAAGCAATCAGAAGGTTGACGAGTATGTTAAGGTTCAATTTTGATCATTGGAATGATCGGACTCTAAGGGTGAAAGTAAATTGGACACCAAAACTTTCAGGAAGGTTTATAGTCCCCCAAAACTGACTTTCTAGTATTTTATAGAGTAATTGGGTGAAATTTACAGAGCTTCTCAATGGGGAGCTTGTTAGAGAAGGTGATCAGAGTGATATAGTAGAGTGTGAGCCGATCTGCAAATACAACTGGGGGATTTAGAGTCATGCATTTTCCATTATGTTGAGTTATGAAGAGGAATCATTCTGGATCCTTTCAGCATGTGGGGTGCACACGCCCAAAATCTCGAGGATGGGTCCAAAGAGACTTCGAGTCTCGATATGTGAATCTGGAGAGGGCCTTTGAGATGGGGGTGCTTGTGCTAGATTCATCGAGAGGGTTGTCCGAGCTTGTGAGAGGCTTTGAGATTTCTGCTGATTGGCTAGGGTTCGAGGCGATGCCTTTGAGGTGGGCATCTTGGCCTTGTGATTAACGCTTGAATTGAATAGATATTTTGGCCCTTAACAAAATACTTTGAGCTTGCGAAGGTGTTGAGGTTCATTTTTTATCGGAGATTGATTTAAGGCTCTATGTTAGATTTTAATCGGACACCGCAACTTCCAGAAAGATTTAAAGTCCCCCAGAACGGACTGACTGATATGTTATATATTGGAAGGGTGAATTTACATGGATTTCTGGCGATCGGAGTCGGAGAATTACATAGTGTGTGCTCTTTGCTACAGGATGCAAATGAGCTATAGGACGTAAATGAAAGTGCTGAATGTAATGTGTGACTCTTGCAGACTAGTCACATATTTATACAATGAGCTTTGAGCGATCGAGGTCCCAGTTCGATAGTCTTAAGAATTTGACCTTCAACAACAGTCACCTTGTCTTCACGGATCAAGTTGATTGATTCAGGGAGACATGCAGATGAAAGTTTATTGTTAGTCAAAATCTAAGGAAAACTTTATACTTGTTTCATATCTTGCGACGATGTCTATGCTTGTAGTTTTGATGAATTTCCTATTCAAGATTCAACGGGGTGTCATAAGCTTTTTTGACGATTTGGACGATTAAACCTCTTTCGGTTAGTCACAAGGTGTTCGAGGTTATCTTTTCGGGTTAACAACCTGAAATAGGAACACGACGATAGAATATCGATTTGTTAAGGCTTCAGTTTATCCTCCTAAATTAGTGAGGCTACAGAGGGCTGTTGAGAGTTTATACTCGTTGGGCATTCCGGCATATTTGTGCCCACAAAAATATTTGTGTGTATTTGTGCCCACACAGAGAGGTCGTTGAGGGCTGTTGGATGTTTATACTCATTGGGCATTCGAAACGACGCACTCCCTCAGAGTTTTTCTAAGCATTTTTATCCATCGCCCCATGATTAGGTGGTTATGGATCTTGCAGCATCCCGCACATCGCCGGCCATGAGCCGATAATGCGGCATTGCTCAGGTTTTCGAACGAAAAGCAAAAAGTTCATTGCAAGCCGTGAGCCTATAGTGACATCCCTCAGGTTATACAACTAAAAGTGGAATGTTCATCACAGGTCGTAAGCCCATAGTGCAGCATCACTTACATTTTCGAACTAAAAGCAAAATTAGATAGGCCTAGGGGGCTACATGAGTGACAATGAAGATTGCGAGTTTCTGGCTCAGTCGAGGGGCTTGGGGCCAGCTCGAGAATGTAAATAGTCAAAATATGATTGTCGGTATTTTCGGGGTGGCAGCCTCGAGTATGCAGATCACAGTAATCAGTCGTGTCTGAAGTAATAAATAATTTTGCAGATCAAAGTCGCAAGCTATATGTGAAGTAGGTATACGAGAATAGGCCGTGCCGTCAAGCCATATTTGGGAGGATACATGAGAGAGAACTTCAAAGTAAGAATTCTATAAGTATGATAAAAATCTATCGATAATCGCGGAGATGAATCCCAGTCATAATTGTTTATAACTCGAGTAAGAAATCTGCTCGACCAGGGATTATATCATCGAGGGGATTATGCAGACTCGAGTATATGGATGTTGGATGCTCGATATAGTGCAAATAGTCAACCATAAGTAGTCGAGCGTGAATAGCCCGGTGATTGAGATAGCGTAACTTATCTTGCATGACCCCGAGTATTCAGAATTCTAAGAAATTCATAATGACAAATTAATAGTAAGAATTCTAAGAAATTCATAATAAGATTAGGTAACAACACATCCTCGAGTATGCCATTACTCAGTTTATTGGCTGAAAAATGTCAAGCACAAAGAGCCGTCGCACGTTGCGCAGCCCCAAGTATCGAGCTGTACTTAGAAAATCAAATAATCTCGACGGTGGAGCAGCCTCGAGTATAACAAATTGATATTATGATTTTAAATGACAAGTATAGAAAGGCATCAAGGAGAATGTCTCGAGTAACTTACAAGTAAAACGACATTGTTTGGTTAACCACTTTTGGGATTCTGGATTTGAATATAAAGAGGCAGAAAAAGCCTTAATTGCGGACATTTTCCTTACCTATCTTCTTTGCTTTTTCTCTAGCTAATTTCTTCTTCCTTCTCAGGTTAGCTATAAATCCTTTGTTTATTTGGTGTCAATGGCGTCTTCTTCTTCCTTCGCTATGTCTAATTCCTCTGATAGTCTATTAGCTTTTGAGTCAGGAATTTTCCTGGATGTGAACAAGAAATTCCCGAAATAGACCTATGCTGAGGGGAATCTCCAGGGAAATCCCATCAACAGATGGTGGTTGTGGCTAAACTTTGCTAGGTGCCCAATTGGTATTCACGCACAGTTTTCGGTTCCAATGATAGGTGCCATGGTTCTCCCCTGGGACACGTGTTTTATGTATAGCTTTTGTGAATGAGAGAGCAGGGGTCCCCATTCATCCTTTCTTCAATAGGATTCTTAGCCAGTCAAGGCTTGCGCCGATGCAGCTTTCTCCTCCTGCGTGGCAGTGTCCAGTCACCATGTTCTTTTTTTACATTGAGAATGGGTTGGGGGAACCCACTCTTGATGATATTTTTTACTTTTACAATTTGATTAGTGTACCCAGGGAATGTTACTATTACCTGGCACCATATCCGAATATCCCGAACAGGGGATTGGTGTGGGAGGCATTTGGCTATGGCACCGGGTAGAACAGGACATCTTTCTTCACCGAGGAAGAAATAGGCTCCATCCCTAGCACTTTTAGTCCTTCCTTATGTTCTGATTTGGACTTTTTCATTTCTGGGTTTGGTTTTATTTTTGATTTTTCGATGATTGACCTCGGTCATATTTTCTGCTGGTGTCAAGAGACCGGTATTAGAGGGGGAACTGAATAGGAGGGTCTGCAAAGCCATTAATGTTAAGAATAGCCTTTGTGTCGCACTTGTCCGCGGTAGGATCCTTACGGGTAATCGGCTGGTACTCCCACGACATATCAATCTATCAGAGTCCTTTAAGCTTCACGCCTAGGAAATCGCAGAGGAAGATCATCGGGAGACGCATGTGCTAGCTGCTCTACTCAGTACCATGGCTCTGAAAAGGCGGACCCAGCCTCATCGAGCTGCACACTATTGAGTTTTATTTTTGATCATTTGAATGATCGGGGGCTCTAAATGGGAAAGTAAATCGGATACCGCAACTTTCAAGAAGATTTATAGTCCCACAGGACGAACTTGCTAAGATTTTATAGAGTAACTTGGTGAAATCACTAGGTTTCTCGACGTCAGACTTCGTTGGAGATGATAATCAACAAATATAATGTGTACATAGTGTGAATAACTCGTGTGTGTACGGCGTGAATGCACTATTTATACTGTTACACTGAGTGAATCTAAATAATTCCTAAGCAAAGGGCCTAATTTGCAAATATCCCAAGGGGCAATCGGCAAATACAACCTGGGAGGTTGGAGTCACGCGTTCTCCCCTATGTTGAGTCAGCAAAGGAGTAGATCCTTCCAGCACATGGGCCGTGCATAATAAAAATTTCGTACTTGAACCCAAAGAGGCTTCGAAGCTCAAAGCTCGTGCTAAATTCGAACCCTGAGAGCTTTCGAGGCATAGCACTTGTGTTAAATTCTTTAATGAGGTCCTTCGAGGTCTGGAGAGGGTTCGAGAGGCTCGCTGATGGGTCAGAGTTTGCAGTATTGCCCATGAAGTTGGTATTTTAGCCTTATGATATGCGGTTGAGATTTGAGCAAATATTTTAGCCCACAACAATAGCCCTTTTATTTCACGGATCAAGCTAATTAGTTCGTAGAAACAAACCTACGAAAGACAAAGTTAGCCGAAATATGCGCCAAGACAACATTACTTGTTTTTGTATCCAGGTTGAATCGTGAGCGATTATTGTTGGTTTGCAATTCCTGCAAGAAAATCCATAAGCAATCCCTTTCCGGGGGTAGCCAGCCTCGAGTCAAGAAAGTGAAGAACGGGATATATGTAAGAGACTGGTAAGGTGGTTTGTAACTGTAGAGGGGTGTAAGACGAGTTTGAGTGTCTCACCAGTTTGAGGTTTGAGACACATCGAATAAACGTGATTGGTGCGTTAGATAGGACATGAGGGGCTTTTGACGAATCGATTTTTTTTGCGGAACAGGCTGTCCCAGAGTTTCTATAGAGAGGCGGTCAGGTCTTGGGTCGCTGGTTCAGCACTGGCGACCGGCAGTTCAATAGTTTCAACTGAGTCATCAATCGGCGGCTCAGTTCCGACAGTCGATAGCCGAGGAATTTTGTGGGCTTTTCAGCCCAAGATGCGGGAATTTGACCAAGTTTTGCCAACACCTATAAATAGGCGTTCAAGTGACGTTTTGGGGCAGTTTTTATCTGATTTTTTTAGTCTTAGTCTATTGCTTTCATAAATTAGTTGTGCTTCCAATTCCTAAATAGATTTATCGCTTTTTAGATTAGAAACATTCCTCTTCTTGGATCATAACAATCAATTGGTTGACTCTATCGCTTTCATCTACATTCATGTAAATACATTTATTTTACTTTCTTTGTTAATAAATTTATGCTTCCTTCCATTGCTTTCGATTTATTCTCTTTCATGAGTAGTTAAATTTACCCGGTGAATTCTAGGGTTTATGTTACGAACAATGGTTTGAAATGAATGAATGAATGACTCGATTGCTAATAAATCTTTGAATCCTTCGAGTTCCATTTTTCTTCCATTGAATCAATCAAAAGTTGTTTTCAGTGAGTTTTGAATTAATATTCTTCAAATCAAAAGTTTGGGAACTTAATGGACTTGGATTTCGAAAGGATTAATTGGAATAGATTAGGTTCGAAATAGTTAATCAGCTTTGATGGATGTTTGAATTATTGGGAGTTTTTTTCACTAATACTTACATTTAAAGGATACAGAAGGGTTTTTGAAAATCTACATCATATAATGACATGATCTTAGAATTCTCGTCTTGTTTTCTGTGAATTTCTATTTCAGTAGATTAGAATCTTGTCTCGTGTTGTTTTGATTAGACAATAGGAATATCGATACGAATTATTGATTGACGATGTTTCTTTACACCTAGTCCCTAGTTCGATCTTTTAATTATTGCGACCCGTTTTCTGTCAAAGAAAATGCATATCAATCAGTGCTCGAAGGCAAGCTGACAAAGGTCATGCGGCATCCCATGCATCGCTCAGGTTTCAAACCAAAAGCAAAATTATCTTGGTCGGACCGGTTCGAGTAGAGGGTTTACGGCACACGAACCCCTGATTGCGCAGGTCATAGCGTTGGACCATATCAGAAATAAGATAGGTTTGAGGATCATAGCGCGGTGCTATGTTTGAATAGAGTTCAAAGGTCATAATGCGATTTTACGTGTGAGATATGATGCTGGAGATGGTTGGGCTCGTAATTCCTCGAGATAACATTGTGATTATGATACAACAATGCTAAGGAGAAAATGATTTTGATGATAGATCGAAGAATGCCTCAGAACCCTACTTCTTGGATTAAAAATGGAGTTCTGAATATTTTTGATAGAATTATCGCAACAGCCGCTGAGCTTCAACCGGAGGACGAGGCCCGAACATTGAAGTCCACTTAATATTTTTAGCTCGGGGTGACGATATCGAGCCCTGAGCATCGAACTGGAGACAAGCTTAGTGAGTTTGAGATGACAATGTCGAGCCTTGAGGTTATTGCCATTCGTGGTTTTGAACGAATTCCATGAAGTTTGCCATTCCAGTAGTAGTTCAGTTCGAAAGGGATCTTGTGAGCCCTGAGTACCTGCTAATCATGACTAAGGTTCCGGGGAGAGGGGATTCTGATCCCCGAGTATCTCGAAATAATGCACAATAATATGTGCAGAGTTTGAATTCTCTAGTTGGTAAATTTTTAAATGTACCTGTGCGGATGTGCGAATTAATTATTGCGTTGAAAGATGTCGTAGGGAGGCATTTTAGATTCCTGGTGAATAAATAGAGAAGAAACCCTTATTTCTTCATTATCCGAACTTTTGAATTTGAATCGCTCTCGTATTATTCATCGTCTTCCTCATCGCCCTTCGCCACCAGAGTTTCGCTTGTACATCCGGTCAGTCCCCCCCCTTTCTTTAGCATTTTTCTTACCTTTGCTGTTCAATATACTTCTTAGGGATCATTAGTAGATCACGTTTCTACACAAGCGAGTGGGTCGTCAGTAGACCTATTCGAAAAACATGTTATAAATTGAGATAAATTTTTGAACATGGTTTTGGGCAATGACGACCGCTGCAATAGCCCATCGGAAGGCTACACCGCCTTTATGGGCTTACTTGTTTAAATTTGGAATTCACCTACCTCTTCACCCATTTTTGCAAAAATCCTTGCCTACTACCAAATAGCCCCAATGCAATTATCTCCAACAGGGTGCTTGATCGCCCTTAGCTTTCTTGTTCTCTTCTATTCCAAGGACCTATGTGAACCCTCCCTTAACGAGTGGAGGTATTTTTACCGTCTTAACATAGTTAGGAAGGAAAGTCATTACTGTGTTACCAAGTGGAATGACGATCCCAAGCCAATAATCGAAAGTCTTCCTTCCAATTTTTATGGGTGGAAGAAGACCTATTCTATCTTGGACTTTCGCACTCACACCTTGCTCTCCTCTACCATTTTACTGACCTGGGCTGTAAATTCCTGTTTTTCTTTTTATACTACTGATAAAACATCATTCTAGTGATGTTGATATATACATATGTTGGTGTTTTTCTATTGTGACAGGTCTTGAGTATCCCGATCTTTCTCAAGAGGAAAAAGACAGTGTTACCCTGATTGAGGAATCGAGCTGATTGGATTGGAAACGTGACATCTATACTTTCTATTGTGTGAACGTCGATGAGATATATGTGTTGAGGGATTCTTCACCTGTTGATGAAGCAGGAGATGGAGGTGAGGTTGGTACTCCAGCGGTTGAGTAGGAAGTTGAGCAGGCGGTTGAGCGTGTTGGTGGTGATAGTAGAGAAGAGACCGAGTGGAGGTCAGAAATAGACACAGAGGAGAGTGAGGGAGAGGAGGAGGTGACTTCGGTAAGCATACTTGATATGAGCATCCCCAAGAGTGTCCTGAGTGCGGTACTGCGGAATGCACAAACCAACAAAAACGTGTCGAGCTCGTCCCTGGCTTCCCCTTCGAAGGGAAAAAATAAGGTCGAGCTGCCCAAGAAGGCGGTTCCTCCTTCCCCGATGAGGCTCTACCGCCCCTCCAGAAAGAGGCTCCACTTTTCCCGAAGGATGCAGCCACAGCCTCCGCAGACGATGACTCTCTGCCAGAAAGCCTCAGAGTGAAATATTTAATTTTGATGTTTAAAACAATATCCTATTGTATTAAAACAATTTCTGCTTGTAGTATTTAGATGTTGTACCACTTTTCCACATTACTGCACACTTGCTTCTTGCTTTCAATAGTTCATGCTTTGATGCCTTATCTTATTTGAGTTTAGCAGGATTATTTCAATGGTATGCTGGTTTAAGTGAGTAGGTGCATGATGGGTTAGGATACTAACTTGGACCGAGTGACATAATAATGCTCCTTTGCTCCTGACCACAAGTCTTTAAGTGTCGATCCTCGAACTGTATGCACTTTTCCTTACAAAAAATTTAAAAACAAAAATCAATCTAAGAATAAATAGTGGATAATGTTCTCATACATTTCGTACAATCATAACTATAGAGTTAACGGGAATCAAAACAATATCTTTTTAAGTGCTTAATGTTCCATGGGTATGAAACGGGACTTCCCTCGGGTGTTGCAAGGGTGTAAGCTCCTTAACCTCGACTTTGTTGATCTGTTAAGGCACCTCCCAGGCCGCACTTGGCCTTCTAGCTTTTGCTTCTTGAGTACTTTGGAAAACTCATAGCGGGAACAATCCCCTACTTTGAGTACCTTGTTGAGGGCCATAATATTCGTTTAATCTCAGTCATTGATCGCAAGGTCAGGATGCCAACTTTGAGAACGTCGCCTCGAACCCCGGCCAATCGGTAGAAGTCTCGAAGCCTCTAACAGGCTCGAAGTGGAACTCTCAGTGAATCTAGCACGAGAACCCCCACTTCAAAAGCTCCCTCAGGGTTCGCACTACGAGACTCAAAGCCTCTCTGGACCCGGCCTTGAGATCCAAGCGCGTTCGGCCCACGTGGTTGAAGGATCCAAAATGATTCCTTCAGCTGACTCAACATAGAAGAGAACGCGTGATTCTAACTTTCCCCAGCTGTATGTGCGGATGAACACCTAAGTTATTGGCCCCTTAGATAGGAATTATTCAAATTCCATCAATGTAACAGTATAAATAGTGTATTCACACCATGCACACACAATTCTATTAACTCATATTTCACTGTATCACTCCGATCACCTTCTCTGATGAGAAGCTCTATAACTTTCATCCAAATTACTGTGTAAAATACTAACAAGTCCGTTCTGGTGAACTATAAACATTTCTAAAAGTCTTGATGTCCTGTTTACTTTTCCACTTAGAGGTCTGATCAATCCAACGATCAAAATCAAACCTCAACAAATTCGAGCCCATCGTGGGGCTTTGAGCACTGAAAAGATTTGGGACACTACTCTTGGCATCACATCTTTTTGTCCAAAATCGTATGGCAACAAAGAATTCACAAGCGGATCCGGTAATTTTGGATCAGGAGATGCTAAATCTACCCTATATCATCGCCATCAGCGCACGCATCGCGCAAACCGCGCATACCGATATTGTTGGTGAAGAGGACATGAAGGAAGTAATAATCGACCCCGCAGATTTGACTAGAAAAATGTTTATCGAAGCCAACCTGCTTTGCAACTTCGATCTGAGCTGATTGACTTCCTTACAGTAGAGCGAAAAAACATTCGCGTGGTCCCCATGAGGAGATGGCCGTAATCGATCCAAGCATCACCATCCGTAAGCTCAAAGTCAATCCCAAATTCCCACCTGTCAAGCAAAAATGTCACCGCTTTTCTTCAGAAAATTACTAAGCCATCGACGAAGATGTCGAGAAACAATTGAAGATCAATGTGATTCGAGAGATTAAGTATCCTGAATGGCTCTTGAATGTAGTATTGGTAAATAAGAATAATGGGAAAAAAAGTGGATGCCCAAAGGATGCTTTCCCTTTGCCACACGTTGATTGGCTCGTCAATGCCACTTCAGGACATGGTCTGATGTCTTTAATGGATGCCTTTTCGGGGTATAATCATATCATGATGGATGAGGCCGATTAGGAAAAAACTGCTTTCATGACATGCCTTTCAGGCTCAAGAATGCAAGTTCTACTTAGTAGCAATTTGTCAATAAGATGTTTGAGAAATAGATTGGGATGACCATGGAGGTCTATGTGGATAATATGCTGGTAAAGTCCATCGAACTAGTGGATCAACCTGCCCACCTGAGGGAGACGTTCGAGATCTTAAATAGGTACAACATGAAACTTAATCCTGCGAAGTGCATCCTGGGGTCACTTCTGGCAAGTTATTGGGATACCTCGTGCCCAAAGGGGGGGTTGAGGCCGACGACATGCAAATTAAAGCTATCTGGGCCTTCGAGCACCTGCCCGGGTTCAACGCCTAATAGGGAAACTTGCCACGCTCAGCCGCTTTGTGGCAAGTACTCAGACAAAACACAACCCTTCTTCGAGTTCCTCAAGAAATTAGATAAGTTCAAATGGACAAAAGCCAGCGATTCTTCATTTGAGGAGTTAAAATGGTATTTGGAAAATTTTCCGCTGATATCTAAGCTAGGCCCCAGAAAAAGGTACATAATACTCGAGAAGGTCGTACTGGCTTAGGTCAACACGTCGAGAAAATTCAGACCATACTTCTAAGCACACCCAATCAAGGTAGTTACGACATTCTTGCTTCGATCACTTTTTTAGCAAAGTTAGATCTCACGGGAAGGATGATGAACTCGACAGTGAAGTTGTGAGATTCAGGCTTGAATATGAGCCTTGCCACGCAATGGAGTCACAAATTTTAGCAGATTTCGTGGCAGACTTCTCAGCAAGTCTCCACCTCGAGGCCGAGCAAGAGTTGCTCAGTGTGACTATAGAGGAGGAACCCTCTTGGACTTTGTTTGTAGACGGGGCTAACAATTAGGCTGCAGTGGCACTGGTCTCGTACTCATCTCGCCAAGAGGGGTAACAGTTGAGCGAGCCATGCAGTTCACTTTTCTCCATGGCCAACAATGATCTGAGTACGAAGCATTGATCCTTGGGCTCCACTTAGCCCGAGAATTTAAAATACTGTGTCTGGTGGTTCGAAGTGACTCCCAGTTAGTGGTAAAGTAGTTGTCCGGAGAATTCCAAGTCAAAGGGCCAAAGCTACAGCAGTACCTCAATCTAGCAAAGATCAAGATAGTGAAATTTGAAATTATCCAGAAGAGCACATGCGGCAAAAGATGAATGCACACGCAGAGTCATTGACCGACCTAGCAGCCAATCCCCAAGTTTAAGAAGTTTGAATCGTATCGATGTTGGTGGTCTAGTGGCTAGCGACAGTAGCGGAAGAGTTACAAAAAAATATTGTGTTAGTCAACAGAGCAAGACGATTGAAGGACTAAAATCATCCAATACTTGGAGAACGAAATGGTGCCCGCACATTGAATCGAGGCCCTAAAGCTTCAAGAAAAGGCCGCTCGATTCACTATGATCAATGGAGAGTTGTATAGATGGTTCTTATCCGGACCTTTGTTAAAATGTGTAAGCCAAGTGCAAAGGCTCGATATTCTGGAGAACTTGCACGCAAAAGTATGTGGTAACCATTCCGGGGCTCAAAGCCTGATGCATCGAGCTCATACAGCAGGGTTCTTTTGGCCACTCCTAAAATCAAATTCTGAGAAAATTCCAAGGAATTGCGACAAGTGTTAGCGATTCGAGAACATGAACCATACGAGAGCTGAACCACTCCATCCAAGCTATCCAGCTCGGCCCTTTGCTCGATGGGGAATAGACATAGTGGGGAAGTTGCCTGAAGGTGTAGGCCAAAAGGAGTATGGGCTACTTGCCACCGACTATATCACTAAGTGGGTTGAAGCGAAGGCAATATCTCTAATCAGAGATGTTGAGGTCATCAGCTTCTTATGGAGAAATATCATCTGTCAGTTCAGAATACCCCAAGAAATCCATACCGACAATGGTAGCCAGTTCAACTGTCGGGGATTGCAAGATTTTTGTGAAGAGTACGCATCTAGTTAACCTTCTTAACCCCCCCAAATCCGGAGGCCAATGGACAAGCAGAATCTACCAATAAAACTGTCATTGGAATTCTCAAACGGATACTCGATAAGCATAAGTCGAAGTGGGCGTCTGAGCTACTAGCTGTGTTGTGGTCTTATAGCACTACTCATCAAACTCCAATCAGGGAAATAACATTTGCTTTGGCATATGGAACTGATGCGGTGGCACCATGCGAGCTCATGGAAAGCAGCACTCGAGTGGAGTCCTTCGAGCCCGAGCATAATGAACAGCAACTGGCCCTAAATCTTAATCTTTTGGATGAGCGTAGAGAAGTAGAGGAACAAAGAATGGCCATGCTATAGTTACAAGTGTCTTGGTTGTGGACAAGTCTGTTCAAGTTTGAGCACTCGAAGTGGGAGACTGGGTCCTTCGACGAGTTTACCCAAGCACCCAGGAAGCAAACTCTGGAAAGTTGGGTGCAACCTAGGAAGGGCCTTTGCAGATCAGCGCGGTCCTAGGCAACGGATCCTACATCCTAATGACACCCAAGACAAGTCCAGTTTCGTATTCGTGGAACATTAAACATCTAAAGAAATATCATATCTAATTCTGAAATGTATTTATTACATAAATTATATGAGAAATGCAATTCTCACTTCAATTAAATTTTGTTTAAAATCCTTTTTGTAAGGGAGAGAGTGGAACATACACCATTCAAGGATTCACGCTCGAAGATGATGTCAGAATTGAACAAGGCATTAGTCTCGAAGGAACACAATGGTTCAAGTTGGTCTTTCTGAATCATTACACTACAATCCTCATGGCATCAACATGATTACGACGAATAAATGACAACAAAAAGTGAAAAGAAGAAGCACACTCATACACGTGAACATTAAAAATGCATTAAAAAGAAAAAGTGTTCATATAAACCAAATATTTGAATAATACAAAGTTTTCAAAATGATAAACAAAAACTAAGGGACAAGAGGAGGCTCGTCAACTGCAGGGGCTTCGAGGGGGTCCTTGGGGAGTTCAGCTGGAATGTCAGCGGTATCCTCTTCACCAATATCATCAAGGGTGCACGATTAACGGAGAAACTCGACATTATAGTGTGGGCACCTTCTTCACCTTTTTGCCTACCACATCAATATAGGCATCCCCCAGTTAGGAGCTAGCCTCCTCCTTAGCGTCAGACCCCAGGAT
>AYJT01023169.1:0-25001 GCA_001278415.1 Ocimum tenuiflorum | reverse complement strand
CAGTTAAATCACCGAGATCTTGATTCTCTGCTCAGGTCAAATAACAGAATACATCTCAACGTGATTCAATCATACGTTGCACATACAAGTATATCAAATAGCCTATTTCTCGAATATACTGCAGCCTAAAATGGCGAACCATCCTCAACTCGCCTTGGCTGTGATTGTTGTTTATGTCTCATTTAGGGTTACCGATCATGCAATCTATTTTGATCTCCTACATGCTACATGATCCACCCTAGTTATTCGAAATAAACAGACTAGTTGTTATATGAAACGAATGGAAACAATTAATTTTGTTTACAACATAAATAAAGTTAGCTTTCCGCATACCAAAACCCAACAAAGCGTTGGTTCCGAAGGCTTGAACGTTTGTACAGTAGAGGCGGTCGCCTCTCGCGGGAGGTGACCCGAGAGTTCTTTTCTCGAAATAAAACACCTGGTACGGGAGGCGCGCGACTGTGACCGGAGGTGACCTAAGAGTTCTCGGTTGGCTGGGTCGTTTGACACGGGAGGCAGGCGCCTCTTACACCAGGCGACTCGAGACTTCTATGTTCTGAATTTCATCCGGACTTAGAATTCTCTCCTATTTCTTCATAACTACCACCCCAAGACTCAACTTTAACATAAAAACCTGTAAAAACAAAGAAAACACAAACGAAGCACAACACAAACATAAAAACATAATAATCGGTCGAAAATGACACAACAACGGACTCAAACAACACCAAAACACATGCAAAAAGATCGATTACCATTCAAAACAGTCAATTCGAAATTGAAATCCAAATCAAACATCAACTAAACCATGTTTCTAAGCAAATTGAGCTCTTCGGGACCTGGCTTACAAGGGAAATTAAAGATTCACGCACCACACTCAACAAGAGAAATGACTGTGTTTCAACTCATCGGCGAGATTTGCACAAAGTGTGATGTAGATTTGCCCTTATATATTCTCTCCACAGTTCAAGGTAAATTCAACTCTAAGATCAATTAAGTCTTCACAAGGTTGTAATGTGGCCACATAGTGATAGGTAGGATGTTTTTAGCTAAGTGACTCATGCCCACTCCATAATCCTTAATAAGATCAACACACTTTACTTCACTCACATTTGAACGCTAGCTCTTGCTACCCCCACTAATTATTGCCCTAATTCTTCAATTATAGGCGACGTAAATTTATTTATCCACCGATTCGATTTGAGCAACATTTTTTTGGGGGGTAACTTATAGCTTCCTGGAAAATACAACATATATGATTTCAAAATATAACGACATTCGTTCTCCCAAACTTATCCCTTAATTCACAGTACAAGAAAGAAACATTGATCAGTCCTCCCAAATTTATATGTTTTTGTGTTTGTTTTGTGCTCCATTTGTGTTTTCTTCATTTTTGCAGGTTTTTGTTTTAAAGTTGAGTCTTGGGGTGGTAGTTGTGAAGAAACAGGAGAAAATTCTCAGTTCGGATGAAATTCAGAACAAACAAGTCTCGGGTCGCCTGGCGTGGAGGCACCCGTCTCCCGTGCCAGACGACCTAGCCACCCAAGAACTCTCGGGTCGCCTCCGGTCACAGCCGCGCGCCTCCCGTGCCAGGTGTTTTGCTATGATAAAAGAACTCCGGGGTCACCTCTCCTAAGAGGCAACAGCCTCTACCGCACAGACGTTCTAGCCTTCGGAACCAACTCTCGGGTCGCCTCCTACGAGAGACGACCGCCTACCCCTTCCAAGCGTTCCAACTAGGGGTGTTTGTCGGCCGGTTTGATAGGTAAAATGTTGGCCAAACCAACAGATATAGTTTGAAATTTTTTTCAAACCAAACCAGCCAAATCACTCTTCCAAACCAAACTATATTAAAATGATTTGGTGCGGCCGGTTTTAACAATTTGAAACATTATTTCACAAATGCAAAGCATATTCATCTCAATGAATATTAACACAAACATCACCGACTTTAACAGCAAAAGAAATAACCATACTAACTAATTCAAAGCACTAACTTAAAAACCATACTAATCAATCAAAGTTCAATATATGATATAATTCACACGTTAGTTTTATTATTTTTAGTTGATAGTGCATATATTATTGAAAAAGAACATATTGTAGTAGTTTTAATAGTATTGTTGAATACGGTCGGTCCGGTTGAAATGTCCTGTTTCATAGTCCAAACAGTCGGCCAAACCAATATTATTCGATTTGTAATTTTCCAAACCAGGCGGCCACAATTTTTCTTTCAACCCGTCCAAACTGGCCAAATTAATTTGGTTTAGGCAGTTTCGGCGGTTTTGGTCAAACCATGAACACCCTTAGTTCCAACCACTGAATCCTGCTTTGGGGTCACCTTCGATCGTAGGCGACCACCTTCCGTCCCAGACGTGCACTGAGAGGCGCATGCCTCTCCTGCCTGGCGTACACTTGTCGTGTTAAATCTTGGGCTTTCTCGGTCCAACCATGGGTTTTGACCTAGTTTTACCCCAAAACTATAAATAGGCGCCAAAAACAGATATATGTTTTTCCTGACGGAGAAACATGTCGCAATAATAAAATATCGATCCTCAGGGACTCGATGCAAGAAATGTCATCAAGCACTAATTCGCTATCAGTAACCCTATTATCTAGTCGCACAAATAGGAGATGAGTTTGTTTTTGGATTTTTTTTTTTAATTTAAAGATAAGAAATTTAAGAACAACGAAGCAACAATTATCACAAATTAAACAAGCAAGGGAGGCTATAGGATCATGCTATAAATGCAAACGAGGGAACAATAAAGAGAACTCAATCACCAACGAGATCAAGAATAATTTGATTTGCAAAAACATCAAACAAACCTTTTGAGTCAATAACGGAGTAGATTCTCAAAAACCCTTTTTCATCTTTTAAATGTAAGTAGTAAATGAAAACTCCAAATAGGTCAAACATCAATTTCAATCAATTGTTTCAAAACTAATTTACTCCAATTAATTCTTTCAAAATCTAAATCCATCAATGCTTTAAACTTTTGATTTAAAGAACGTTAATTGTAAACTCATTGGAAGCAATTTATGGTTGCATCATTGGAAGAAAAACATAGGATTTGAAAGATTCAAGATATGTTGACAATTAAGTATCAATTCATTGATCCATAATTATTCTTTATGAATAACCCTTGAACCCCAGGAATAAATTAGCTACTCATGATTAAAGTAATAAATGAAAAACAAAGAAAAGAAGATAATAGAAGAAAACATGAACATCTTCATTAATTTAAAGCAAAGGTTCACTACAAGCGTTTCTACGAGAGTCAAATTGAAGAACCTACAAGAAATCCAAAAGAAAGCGGTAAATCCAAGCTATCCAAGTGTTCCGATCCGAAAACGATGTAAATCTATGCTAAAAATGTTTTAATATGAAAGTGCACCTATGCCCTCGTAACAAGTTATTGAAACTCGTGTACAAGACCCCTATTTATAGTTTTGGGATAAAATTAGGTCAAAACCCGCAGCTAAGCCAAAAAAAAATCCAAGATTTGACACGCGAGGCGTGTGCATGGCGTGTATCATTGACGGTCTATGTGCTCTTGGGTCTTGAGTTCTACATAATCTCGTGGCAGTTTCGTTTCATCGTTGATGGTCCAAGTGCTCTTATTCTTGTAAATTTTGCATAGGTTTCTGCAATTTTTTATTTATCCAAAGATAAGTCAAACCTATTATCCATTCTCTACATTTCTGCAAGATTGCATAGGTTATGCGATACTCATAAAAGATTACCATTTTCTGGTAATTTCTTTCTTGCCGTTGAAGGCATTCCAGGTGATCCATGAAAGATTTACATCAATTGCTGGGATCCACTTTTCTTCTTGTATCCTCCATTAGGCTTATACTAATTATAATAAATAAAAATAATCCATGAAATAAAACAGATACCATTTTTGTGCAAGATAATAACTCTTGAACAAATTTTGAAGATAAGTTTCCAAAGAAAATTTCATCAAATGAAAATCACTTAAATAAATCAAATCTTTAATTAATAGTGTGTATGTGGAGCAAGGAAATTTTTTGTGAGATTGCATAAGGCTATTTTACAGAACTCGAAAATAATATACAACGTAACATGTGTCGAAAGCGAGTTAGTGAAAGTTTCTATCTTGAAACAATAATATTTTGATTGACATGTAAAATATATATTATGTATTAGTTCCTTTGTTTAAAGGACTTGGATCCTCCAATATTTCATTTTATATTTACTATCAAATTTTATATCATAACGGTTTGGAGAAAAATCAGTTTCATGGCATTAAGTTGGGACGTGGGGGTCCTCCGATCCGATCTCTCACGTACTTTTTGCTGATGATAGTCTCCTTTTCTTTAAAGCTGAAACTAGGGGATGTGATGCAATCAAGTGTATTTTGAAGGAAATTATAAATTATGATAAATCTTTTAGCCCGAATGTGAATAGTGAAGCGGTCAAAACAGTCTTAATATTAATATTCAGACAGTGGGTGGGCATGCGATGTATTTCCATGAAGTTTGGATATCTTCGGGACTGAAAAATAAATTGCTTTCAGCTGGAGGGAAAGAAGTTTTGATTAAGGCAGTGATACAAGCATGTGATGTGAACGAGTATGTGCTCGGTTCTGGTGGAGGAGTTCTCAGAATTATAGTGGGCTGCATTGGATGGGTTGGGACCAGCTCTGCAGACCCAAGGAAAATGGTGCTATGGGGTTTCCAAAGCTTGAACCATTTAACAGAGCGTTATTGGCAAAACAGGTTTGCCATCTGTGGTCAAATCCTGATTCATATTCTTAAATAATTAAATTTCAATTTATTTATATTTAATTTAATTCCTAAATTAAATAAGAAATTAATATTTAACTTATTTAATATGTGATTAAATCTTTTAAATTTATCCAATCAAATAACGGATAAGTTCAAATCGCGTCTTGTGGATTTAAATATTTAAATATCAATTTATTTATTTTTAGGATATAATCAAATCTTATTTCCTAAATAAAATAAATAAATAATTGATATTTAATATATTTAAGATGTGATTAAATCTTTGAAACTTATCCGGAAATGAGGGGCATAATCACAAATTGACACGTGGCGATCCCATCAAATAAATCAAATCTTGGATAAACCCAAATCGGCCCATAATTCTCTACGGACTCCTATAAATAGAGGCGTGGAAAACACAATTCAAAGAGACAACATTCAAGAAGAATTCAAGAAGCAAGAAATTTTCTCTACGCATTCAAAGCGTCCAAGTGAAGATTCAAGTTGTTCTTTGTAGAAAGCAGCGCATTCTTCACCAAGTTCAAGTCTACTACGGCATTTGATCCGGAATTAAAGCTTCTCAGCCCCGCCAAATGTTATTAAGTCCTCAAATCCTCGAAGAAAAAGATTGAAGTTCAAGAACATAAAGAACACAATCGGATTCTTCATCAAATTCAAATCAAGTTCAACGTTTGATCCAGAAACAAAGTGTAGACCCTCCAGACTAGCGTTACAAAACATCAAGCTTATATTCAAGAAGATCAAAGGAGCTAAATTCCTTTTAAAATTCAAAAAATACATCAAGAACAGTCAAAGATCAAGTTTGAAGAGAAGAATCAAAAGAGATCCAGAGATCGAGTCCACAAAATTGTATTTCAATCCAAATCAAATCAGTTTGTACGCGCATTTTTGTGTTTATTTATTCGCATATATAAATTTGTGTTTACACTAAGTATTTTGAATCGACGACAATTATGGATGGTGAGTTAAAGAGTAATAGCTCTTATCTTTGGAAGTCTTTAATGTGGAGCCGCCCATTGGTGAAAAAGGGAGGGCTATGGCGGATCGCGAATGGCGAGAAAGTTAGAATTTTTTAGGATTCTTTTATCCAAAGCTTCTCCACTGGTGTTGCTTCTAATGTCATAATAGAGAGGCCTAGATTAACAGTGAAGAACTTCTTAAAGAATGGGATGCAGATGAATTATCCAAATCTTTTTTTTTTTGGGGGCGGCTGTGACAAATGTTAGACCAGATGATTTGGAGGTATAGTGACAGAGGGGTGTTTAGTGTGAATCTGCTTACCTTGGTGAGTTTGATGCTCCAATAAACATGATTTTCTGGGGAAAAGCCAATGGCTTGGATGAGGTGGAGGAATGTGTGTAATTTGTTGGTAGCATTGAACGAGCTAAGGATTTAATCCATGGGAGGTGTGGATTATGCTGATGGTATGCCACTGGGTCAACGGACGGCTTCATGTTTAATGAAGATGACAACACTTGTGGGGTTGGGGATGTTATTCGCGACAGTCATTGTGGCAGTATTGGCGAAATCAATTCCTAAGCCTGTCAATGTGTTGGAAGTTGAGTTGCTAGCGGTAGGGATGTCAATCGGGTTGCGGGCTATTCCGGTTCGGGTAAGTTGTAGGGATGTCAATTGGGTTGCGGGCTATTTCGATTCGGATAAGTTCGGATTGTTATTTTTTTCGGGTTGAACCTAACCTAACCCGTCAGTTTTCGGGCTAATCCATTGGGCTAACGAGCTAACAAATTTATATTATATAATCAATTAATAAATATCTTATCAATACCTAAAATAAATAAAATAAAGATATAAAAATATTTTACAAGCATAAAAATATCAATAGTATTTGCATATAGTAAAATATTAAATCATATTTTATTAAAAAAATAAGAAACACAAAAGTCAAAATACATTATTGATTAGAAATCTAAGTAATCGAAATAGATTTAACAACATTCAAATTTTTTTCTCCCATCATTATTTTCATCTTTATTATATTCAACATTTGTAATAAAAAATTATAACATTAGCTATAATAAAAATTAATAAATTAAATATAATTGAAAAAATTTATAATATTATCATCAAAATATTCATGTAACCAGTTATGATGTACAAATAAGAGCTTGTATTTGTTTTGAAGGAGCCTATTTCGTATGTATGCAAAACATGATCCTCAACAGTAAATTTAGACTATAAAATAACGTTTAAATGTAACAAATACTACACATTTTAAATCAAATCATTCATTATATATTTATAAATTAATCATTCAAATAAATTTATTCATAATATATTTATTGAATACATGAATTAAGAAATAAAAAATAAAGAATTTAATTTTTTAAGAAAAAGTTCGGGCCAACCCGCAACCCATCGGGTCAAACCCATTCGGTCCATGAGCCCAACAAATTTAGCCCATTCGGTCCACGTCATTTTTCGATTCAGTTTCAACCCACATTTAGTTCGGACTTTTCGGGTCAACCCATCGGTTTCGGGCTAAATTGACATCCCTAGCTAGCGGCATGTATTGGAATCGATATGCAGGAGCAAAAGGAACATTTTTCTCTGTTTTTGGATTCCATTGAGGTTGTCAAAGAATTATAAAAGGCAGATGGAAGTTATCTTTTCCTACCGCGTGAGCTAGTAGAAACAATTAATATGTTGAAAGGAAGTGTTATTACTAATATTGCTCATATGTTTCGTGAGGCTAATAGTGTTGCTTATGAAGTAACGTCTTTAGGAGCTCACTGTGATGATTTGATTGTTTGGACCAAAAACTTCCCATCGCGTTTGTTATCGTTCATGAGTCAGGACTTGAATTTAATAAAAGCTTCTGATTTATTCAAAAAAATAAAATAGCTACTATTCTTAAAATAAAGACTAAATATAAAACGACTGACTATCAATATACATCAATAAAAGCAATCAAAACAAATTATAAATCCTAATTATCAGACAAGAAATACCGCAATAGAATATTAATTAAAAATGAAAAAAAAATATTGAGCACTATTATATCTCGAATTAAGTATGTATAAAATTAATCTAAAAGAAAAGAAAATATTTTTAAAAAATATATTAAATAAAACATTAGTGAAAATGGAAATATACTCTTTATGTTTACTCCTAACATACAAATAAACTCCCTAAGTTTTTAGATACAAATACGCCCTTAATATTAATATAAGAATCGAATTGAACCTTCTAATTTGTCCACCTTCTATCCATTTATTATATTATCAAAAAATAAACAAAATATTTTTTAATGAAAAGCGTAAGGAATTTCGAAAAAGAGAATTATAAAAAACATTATTTTTAGGCAAAAACTTCATTACACCGCCTAAATGATTTAAACAGATGTAAATAGTTCAATTTCACCAACCTAAATCTACCCGTTATAGATCCTAAATCCAAACTCATATATCCTCCTGTATTGTAAACCAAAACCCGCTATTTAGGCAGTCTAACCAGAAACCTCCTCTTATTTTTGTAGGATTTTTCCTCCCTAATTTCTTATTTGGAAAAAATAAGACGACAAGAATTAAATTACCAACTGAAAAAGAAAAACAAAAAATTAAACTTCAGGGTATTTATGCAAAAATAGAATGCAGTTAGTAGTTGGCCCTTTTAACAATTTTTGCGATCTTATAGAACTGCATAATACATTCAACTCTTCTTAAGTTTTTCAATTATTATTACCTCTAAGCTCTTTGGAGTGGTCTTCGGACCATGGGAGCCCTTCACCAAAAGCTTCAACTTTTCATTTCCTTCTACGTAAAAAAAAGTCCCTTCAAACATGACCCATGACACAATACTTATCTAAGGTGGCATAAAACACCATTTGCAATCCTTGTAGAAATGGCAAAAGTGGTGGGATCACAGGCTAAGGGCTTGGGCATGGTGACGGATATGATCATCGATAAACGTAGCGATGAAATAGTAGGAATGGTCATAACCTGGCTGCATTCGGAGCAAAACTGGCACTTTAGCCTTTCGACAAGCCTCCTCAAACTTTTGCGGTAGGAGCTGTTCGCTCAAGAACTTGTCAGCTTCGCCCTGCACCAGACGGAGTGTGTTAAGATAGAAGCATCGAGCTTCGAGAAATAAAACACTAGCATAATCCAAACACAGTTGATCGACCAAGAAGCAAATGAACTCTCGTTAGTTCAATCTACTTGATTTGCTAAATCAGAATAGTTCATCAAAAGTTACATCTTTGTCATTTTTCCTCTCAATCATATCACGTCATCAGCACTATTTCCTTTCTCTTTTATTTTATTTACTATCGTTTACGCCCAAAAAGCTCAATTAAGTTACATTGATCACATTTTCACCATTTTTTCTTTTAAATTTATTTATATACTAATTTCTTTAAAACAAATAAAAACACATTATTTTTTACTTTATCATTTACGTTGAGCTAATTTTTTTATATCAAATTCTATATTTGTAAGTTTTCAATTCGCTTTACTCTTTCTATTTTTGTTAAATTCATTTATACATATAATATGATATGCAGTATAAGAATTTATAGTACAATTATATTAAAATATTGATCAACATTTTGCAACAATAACTTGAAAACATAATTTTATTTATCATATCTTAGCGTGATTAATCCGGTTGGACTGCGCAATGTGTGGGTGTAAAACTAGTTATAGTTAAGGTGACTGAGTTTTACCTGATCAATGAGGATAGTAGCTGAAACATCGGTATATTTTGATACTAGAACACTGGCATCATACTCCTGCACATCCGTATATAACGCATTTCATGTACTATAGCATTTAAGAAAATCCGACTTAAAACGGATGGTAACAACCGCTGAAAGATCATACCTCCCACACAGCCTTGTTTTCACCCAAGTAGTTGGTGAAAGCTTTCTGGCCCCATGGACAGTTCATGGGGTTTGCAATGGGTGCGAATGCTGACACCGACTGAAAAATAAGGAATGTGAAAGTCATGGGTACCAGTGCAAAGAAAACGAAGGCTGGTGCCGATAAATTTGCATTTATGTTGATAAATTAGAGAATATTTTCCAGCATTATGAATAATTTCCAGTTGTTTTTGTCCGGTTTCTATTTAGTCCAATTTGTAATATGAACAATACAAACATCTTGGGGTAGAAATACTATTGAGAGATGGAAATTTTGGCGGTAAAAAATATAGAAATAACAATGGAATTTCCAGATAATACAAGAAGTGTCAGAAATGAAAACCATAAAACTTGACTACCTTGTACTTGTCCAAATTTTTGAGATAAATCGTCAATGCCCCATGTCCACCCATGGAATGACCAAATATAGATGCCCGAGAAGTGTCAAGTTGCTGGAAGTTTTCTCGAAGAAAGGCGGGCAGTTCTTTCACAATATAATCATACATTTTCCAGTTCTTCCACTTCTCTTGTGTGGCATTGAGATAGAACCCAGCACCTATTCACAAAATAAATAAAAAAATATATTGGAAGGTATAAATTACAAACTACATCGTATTTGTCCGGATAGTAAGCTGTGAGCAAAACTCTAGAATTTAGACATGTAAAAGGAGAATTACAAATGAATGTAAATGAAATAACTCAATCGATCTTCAACTTTAGTATATCTACATTTGGTGGAACACAATGTATTAAAAATATGGAATTACAAAGGAGATTATTCTTTAACGTAGAGCGTCTCCGAAAGGAAGCAGGACTAGCGTTACTTAAGGCTAAGGAAGGTTCAGCCTAGACTTTTACTGATCTCAACTGAAAATCACAGGCCTAATGGACTACGGAATAAACAAATCCAAAAATGCACCTCACATTAAACTAGCATTGAACTCCGTGAAAACTGAATTACACAAAGAAATGAATTATATTGGAGGTTTCTTTCAATTTCTGAGGTGTATGTTAGATGAATAAAAAAGGAATAGAAATTAACCAAATCAAGTGAAAACACTGAAGGTCATGGAATTGGGAATATTTCTAAGTGACGAACCATCATATGGTTCTCGTATTTATTTCAAAGCATGAACCGAGACAAGCAAAAAAAGGGAGATTATTCAAATGTCAATGCCATGATACTGAGCACAAGATTTTGGTGCTCATGGCCAAGCAGAAACTATGAAACTAGTCACAAGAAGATAATAATCTACAAAGATTAAATGTATCAATTCATGGAACTGACTCCATGAAAGGTTACAGGTTACGCACCTACGCCAAAATCCCAGCTGTCTGATTCTCCCTCGACATTCAAGCCTCCTGCAACGAAGACGGAGAATAAGCCAATAACAACATTTTCACGCAAACATGCATAAATTGAGATCCACATAAAAAACAACAAGAATTCATATAGACTTCAGACATCACCATATTTCTAGGAAGACGTGACATGTTTCTTACAAAATGAGAGTAATTAGTTTGATTGATCACCAACATAACACGTGAACTGACATAATTAAATGTGTATTTCAAGACAATATCAAGGGAAGCAAAAAATTATCCACTATCCACTATTAAGTTGATAATAGATAGTTAAAATTCTCAAGGAGCAAGTGAAGACATCGGCGGTTGTGATCAATGCAAATGTAAAAATCTTTGAACTGAGTTCACGAATGGTGTCTGAGGTTACTTTCATTGCATAAGCAGAAAGGAGAACGTCTACTACTAAACTTGAGAACAATATTCCCACAACAGGAAGATACCAGACATTAATGATAATTGAATTCAGCCAAAAGGGCTTACTTGGAGAAGTGTCTGGGGCTATAAGAGCAACACCCTCAGAAGAAGCAACACGCTGCGCACCAGATTTAGTAATAAAATTCTCATCGGTGCATGTAAGCCCAGACAGCCAATAAAGCACCTTAATTTGTCGGATAACCCAATGTCAGCAAACCCAATAATTCACGGATATAAATTTTCTTAATTTCTGTAAATAGCAAGAGCAATCAACCTAAGATGGTGATATGGCCAAAATATTACTACACAAATCAAGATTCAAGAACCCGAAAAATCCATGAAACCATTCAATTCCACAAAATTACCAAAAAGTAGATCCTAAAATGAGAGAGCAAAAATGTTCGCAGAAGATTGAGATACGAAAAACATACGGGAAATTTATGGGACGGTGAAGGCGAAGGAGGGAAGTAGATGTGGAAGGTCATGAAGCAGCCGAGAGTGGGGCTGTAGTGTTTGTATCGCTTGTTGTACCCATCAAACATCTTTGTGCTCGCGATTTCTGTAGGTTTGCCATCTGACTCCATTCTTTCACACACTAAAGCAGCACCAGCTTGTTCTAAGCTTTGAACAGACTGATTGGTTGCAGAGATATTTTCTAGCGACTGAGAGAGGAGACGACAATTGAGGCTTTATACCAAAAAAATAATTACCCACAATTAAACTTGGGGCAAATTAGCAAAATGCAAATAAATTCAAAAGGATTTCTGTCAGATATTTAGATATTTTGATGATGTCAGAAATCATATTACTAGTTTAGAACTATGCCTAAAATGTAATATTGTATAGATATATTCTGCAATAGCGTAGGTTCGCGGAGAGCTAAAGCTGGAATGATCAAGACTTAGAATATTTCTAAAAGATTAGTTCTTTTACGATAACTGATCTTGTTATGTCATCTCGGCTGTGTGGCGCACAAGCTGAAGACAGTCAGCTATAAAGCAAATCCAGTTGCAGTTCCTGTAGAACTAGCAGCTAATTTAAGATCAGTCTGACTCCAGAGCTGGCCTAAAAAATGAGAGCTAATATTCAAGGAATCTCTCCTATTCAAATCAGAAATCAAGGTCAGTTGTCTTTTGGACAATTGAGACAAAAGAAGTATAATCAGAGCTGACTTTCTAAATGTTTCGAAGAAAGTAAACTGACAGTAGGTAATGTCCAACGGTCCATAGCCGAAAGTTGATGGACTGGTGGATAAAGTTATGAAAAAGTCTGTTGTAAGTACAATAACAACTCTATCCATCTGACGACGGATTTAACTATTCAACCTATACTTTCCACCTGCCTCCCAATGGCACTATTCGAATCCGTCAACTATAAATAGAAGAGAAGAACGACGACTACCAACTACTGACTCTCAATCTGCTAAGGCCTATTCTCGTTCGCTATTCTCAAGTATTCAAGCTTTCCGAGTTCTAACTCGAGACACACCGGAAGTCCTCAGTTGTCTCTACAGTCTAGGATTTCGAGACCGTTCTCAGACTCTATCTGAAAACATTCCTAACTCAATTTACGTTCTGAAGAGAATTGAAACCTTCATTTTGCTGATCCATGAAGCCTAGGAGCTGGACTCCGGTAAAGCATCAAGATCAGCTGTGCCTGCAACTGATAGCCTTAAAGCTCTCCCGTTTCAGAAGAATCCTAGTTATAAACTGTGCTAAAACACCGTGTATAACAAAGATTAGTGAATTTCCTTCTTTAAATGAGGAGAAGACGTAAAATTATTTGAATTCGAACCTCTATAAATTCCTATGTTTGTTTACAACTTTGCTATTATTTCTGCTAAGTATTTGAAACCTAGCTACCTCGATAGCTGGAGTATAACTGGAATAAACCCTAACTAACTAATCGACAAATTATTTTAAGAAACCCAACTGACTTATTTCAAAGTCAGCTAAGATAAAAAAAAATAAAAAATCTTTCTCGCAACTGTCCCTAACGTTTCCGCATTATTATATATTTCTGATTTGGGACCAACAATTTCGATGTATGATTTTTTACTAGGTAAAATTTTATAGTGAATATTTTTTCATATTTACATTATATTACAAAATTAATATTATTAATTTTGAATAGTCGTGACTCTATTACTTAAATAAATTAATGCAAATAGTATATAAACTTAAAAAAAAAATCATTCTCTATTACTAAGATTTCCTGTTGCCCATGCTCGGGTGAGGAACAATAAATATAAAATACAAAATATTCATTTTTGGTATTTATTTAATCTCATTTAGGATTTATTATATCTTAATGGTTTCACCATTTGAGTTGAGATTTATTCACATCTCAAATATGGTTTCCATTTCAATTAGATTGTGACATTTTTTTTCTGAATTAGATCTAACTTGAAACTATACATGTGTGAAAAATAAGGATGTATTTTTTCATATATATTTCTTCATTTAAACTCGGTCTCTATAAATCTCAAATGAAATAACTCAAGAATTTTAGTTCGATACATTATTTGTGTAAATTGAGTAAAAAACAACAGGATTATGATTGTTTAAAGTTTGAATCATTTCACTGACATATGTGCTAACGTCATGTATTTATTATCTCGTGTGGCAATTAATAAGTATACAACATTCAGATATTGTATAAATTCATAGGACGATATTGTAGGAGACTTTCCCCACACACACGTGTGTGTATATATAGAGGTGTTCATTATTGTAGATGTCCTGAGCCCAGTGTTGAGGGCCAAAATATTTGTTCGATCTCAACCGTTGATCACAAGGCTAGGATATTAGCTTTGTGGGCATCGCCTTCAACTCCAGCCCATCGGCGGGCTTCTTGAAGCCCCCCACGGCTTCGTAGCTCTCCTATCAATGGATTTAGCACGAGCATCCTGTCTCGAAGGCCCCTTTAGGGTTTGAATCTAGCACGAGCAACAGACCTCGAAGCCTCTCCGGACCCGGCCTCGAGATTCATAGCGCGTGCAGCCCACGTGGCGGAAGGATCCATAATAATTCCTTTGCTGACTCAGCATAAGAGAACGCGTGACTCCAACTTTCCCCAGCTGTTTTTAAAGATCAATCCCTAGAATATTTGCAAATATAACAGTATAACAGTATATGAATTATTCAGATTTTCCCAATATAACAATATAAATAGTATTCTCTTACCATGCATACACAACTCTATTCACGCATATTCACTGTAACACTCCAATCACCTTCTCCGACGAGCTCAACATCGATAAGCCTTGTAATTTTCTCTCAGTTACTCTATAAAATACCAGTCAGTCCGTTCCGGGGAACTAAAACCTTCCTGAAAGTCTTGGTGTCCGATTAGTTTCCCGCTTAGAGTCTAAATCATTCCAATGAAAAAAAGCGAATCTCAATACCAAGTTAGGTTAAGCAAGCCAAACTCAAGCTAAAGTTTAACTAGAAAACTCAAAGCACGACACTTGAACTTGATTTTTGTATGTATTTCGTGCTATTTTAATGAAAATTTTAAATTATTTATGTATAGGTTGATATCTAATGTTATAAGTTAATTTGTACAAATTCAAATTCAAATTAAATTTGATGGAGCTTGAGAGCTTAGCTTGTTTGCGGATTTAAACTCGAATTTGATAAGACTTACAAGTCTGTTGATTTTTATTTTATGTTTTTGAAAATTTCAAATTTATTAAAGTCAAAATTACAAAATTCAACGTAGGGTGAATCCGCCCTATATAACAAATTCAAGCATTTAATTTGAATTTTTTTATTAATATTTGATCATTAAATTCATAAATGACAAATTATATATTTTAAATTCAATTCAATTTTGTCCATGTTAGAGTAAATTATGTCCCTGTTATTTTTATTTTCATAACAAGTATTCTTCGAATGAATAGGCAACCAAAAGGGGGGTGGGAAAAAAGAAGATTAGGAATGAGGTATAAATATTATACAAATATATATGAGATGATACAACATGAAATGAATTCCAAGTATGTCTGTATAGTGTGTGAAGCAAAAGAATATCAGGCAAGGTGAAGGTGATGGTGATGGCCATGGCCAAGAAGTGAAGGGCGATAGAAGGCATGGGTTTGTGCAAGCTCAATGCGATCGCGTGGATCGTTTAGGTTTTCATCTCTTAATGCTTCAAGAATTGCTTCTGCTCCCTTCTCCCTGCACCATCCCAACACTCTATTACACACAACTACTAAGCTATTACTTAGCACAAGTGAATTGCACTTTTAGTCATGTGTTTGCCTACCACTAACAACCTTTTGCACTTTCTGTCTTCTCATCAACTCCCATACTAGTTTTTTTAAGCTAATCTTCCAAAATAAATTCAAACTTCACATCTACTTTTTCTCTACTCATCTAAAAGATATAAACAAATGACTTCTCATAACTTTGTTTTGGATACAGATCAAACAGAGCCCTAAATGTACAAAATTTCGTTAACAGAGAGACTAGCAAGTAAGCATGCGATTAAAAGTATATCGAGACAAAAATAAAATGAGACCGTACTTTATGATACCAAAAAAGCAATTTACTCGGTTATTGACTACCTCGTGATGAGAATCTTGTAGAGTATCTTGAGAATCGGGCAGAGTTCGACAGGGGCGACCGCCTTGTTCGTATCGGGATGCAAAACGTTCAAACTAGGCTGCCTCAGCAGCTCATAGAATGCTTCAATGGCAGAAACTCCCTGTATTTGAAAAGAAAATCCAATCATCACATGAATACAGAATAGGCCCACCTAAATAAGCAAAAAATTTTAAGAATATGAAGCAAGTAGACCTGAATAGTTCCTTTACCACTGATGCTATCCCCCATATCCAAACTGAGTTGGCCTTTGGCTATCATCTGCCCGTACCATGCATTACGCCCTTTCAAGAGTGTGACGTACGTGTCTGCAAGCAACGGCCCTGCAAGCTTCTCCGGCTCTTTCGCCAGCAAATGTGTGATGAATATCATTTCGGACGTGCAGTGCGCGAAATACACTGATTTTCCCGTTGCACTTTCATTAGTTAGAGCTGCCACCATTCCTGATCACAAACCACTTCTACAAGCGTTAGATTATAGTAGAATTCTCAACTTAGGACCTACATGATAATTTAGTTCTCGATCCAAAAGCTGAAATACGAATTCTTAATTTAGGACCCAAAAGATCCTAAAATTCTCAATCCGAGAACCTGAAAGATCTCTAAAATTTTCAGCCTAGGACCCAAAAGATCATCAAATTCTCAATTTATGATTTCATATTGAGGCCCTGAATTGAGAATTTAGGCATCTTTTAATTAAAAATTCATCTTTTAAGTCCTATTTTGAGAAATAAACGTCCTAGATTGACAATATTCCGAGATTGTAGATTGTACTAGTAAGTCGAAAAATAGTTGGATTGATAAGATTAGTACTACCAGCTCCAATTGCATACACATTCTTCAAGCCTCCCATGATTTCATGCGTGACGAGATCACTGTTGTCCCACACGATGAAGTGCGGTTGCCTCAAGAACTTCGCAAGAGCCAATCTCCATTTGCTTGATCCACAAATACGTGCGTTTGCATACTCCTTGTTGTAAATCTCTGAGGCAATGTTTGGCCCTCCAAGATACAGAATGTTCTCTATTGGAATTCCAGCTACCACAACAAACAAACACATAACAACACTAGAAGTCGTTGCACATATTTTCTTGGTGAAAGGTAATGGGGAAAAAATGCTTACTTGCTTGATTGATCATTTGTGTGGGGGTGATTATACGAGGGGAGGGATCGAGCTCAGCCTCGATACCCTTGGCCAATGATATGATAACCGGCGTTGTGATCCTCTCCTTCCAGTAGTTTCTGATCTCTTCAAAAACCTCACGAGTTTCAGTCGAAGGCAATCCGTTAATGACAACATCAGCATCCCAAACAGCCTCCTGTAAGTTAGTGACAACCTTCATAGGGCAGAGAGGCGTATCGATCATATTCAGACAGAACCCGTCTTTCAGAATTTCATCAGCATAGAGGGTTCGATCACCTAATCGTGCCTCGACGTACTTTAGATATGCGCATCTCCTTATCAGCCGCCTCAACACATCTTCCCTTGAGTTGATGACTTCAAACAGATGCTCTGCAGTAGTCCTGTCCACTGCTCGACCGGCCCTCCTCCATATCCTGATCTGAATTTTATCTCGATATTGGCCGTAGCTGTCTTGAAGCAGAGCTGCAAAAACACTGCCCCAAGCGCCGGCACCAATGCCTACTATCTTGAGAAGATCACCATCGGCTTTGCCGATGTAGCGTCGTAGTTCGTCAAGCTTCTCTTCTGAGCCATTGCTGTTCTGCACAACCCCATTTGAGTAGGAGTAGTTGCTTGCAACCTCAATGCTGCCAACCATCTCTTTAATCTAAAATCAAGAACTATGATCGAGGAGAAAGTTTCAGCTCCAATTCTGTATAAATCTTGAACACACTTGTCATATTTTATATGGAGCTTTTGCCCATTTGTTTTAGGGATCTAACAACTACTCATTCAGAAACTGGCCTAGAGAGTTTGAGTTCCCAGATAATCAGGGTGACTACATTCAAATAGCAGAATCTTTACCAGTGAAGATCTCACCTAAATCTGAACTAATTTATTTCTTTTTCATCTAATCATTCCAACCCTCCATTTCTCTAATTTTTTAAATCCCAATAACAAATAGTCCACACCGCAACAAACAATGCACAATCAGATAAGGGTTTAGAATCACTTCAAGAATTAGTCTCAATTCGATATAGATAAAATAAAATAAAATAAAATAAAGTAAAAGGAAAGCCTTGTCCATTCCGCTGGAGTTAGCTTATCTACCGAGCGGATGACACCAAAATTCAAGAAAAAAGAAAAAGAAAAAAAGAAACCCACAAATTACCAACCTTTACTTGTCGATTACAACAAAGAATGAGTCAAACTTTCAACAACCCTTCAAGCTGGGAAAACCACCATTCTTGTGCTGCGAAAACAACACACTAAAGGAAATAAAAGAATGAATGGTGGAAATGGCATGCAACTCATGAAAATTATTCACAGCTTTTTGCGCTGTGGCATTCACTATTCAGACAACAGCAATAGAAAACGTGTGTAAGTGTATTATATAGTGAGAGAAAGTTAGAGAGAGATTGGCATTGATGGAAGCAGTTGGGTTGGAGAAAGTGCCAAAGCATGCATTTAAGGTTATGGTATGGAGCCAACTCCACAAACGGTCATTAATTTCAGAGGTTAGAGCTGTGAATTTCTTTCTTTCTTCTTCTTCTTTAGAGTGTCAACTGCCCCCCTCCTTCCTAAACTCTTCATTTCAATTCATTCTAACAAATTGTTTCAATTTTTATTTTTTACTTTTTCGCTGTATGTGAAGAATGCCAACGTTCAACAAGTTAATTATTCCAACTTGAGGGAAACATGCCAACAAATAGGGATTTAAATGGGCAAAACTAGAGATGAGCTACTTCCACTAAATAAAAGCTCATTCAGGCTAGTTTATTGAAGCTCATTAATTACACTAGTCAAATATGAGCTTGACAATATTTGACTTATAAGCTCGTTAGCAAACTCGTTAAGTAAAATTAATATGAAATATAAAATTATTAACTCTGTTGAACTTATATATTCATACTTTAATAAACAATAAGTATGAAAATTATATTGATTAACATTTTCATTTTTATGCTTAACAATTTATTTTTTTAATTGTTGATGTTCGACTAAGACTTTATGAATTTTAAAATATCTGATCATAGAGTTCGAAGATCGACTTAATATTAAACAAGTTAACTGGTGCAAATAAGTGTTTAATTCAACTCAGTTAAATTACACACCCTTATCAACAAGAAGCAAAGGGATATTTTAGCCTCAGCCTCTAGATGTCTTTCTTTTTTTTAACAAATAGTTCGCTTGTTAAATCTATAATTACCATTTGATTAATATAAAGTATCATTGATCCAATCAAGAAGAGTATGATTACTAAGATCCAAGTAGCATTTGCACCAACTCAAAAAACAAAAGCACCCTGTAAATAATAATAAGGAAAGGAATCCCATTATCAGACTTAATATAATATTATTTGTGTATTGAAGAAGACATCGTTTTCTATACTAAAGATTTATCATTTCCGAAATTGCAAAAACTAAGTGCTATACCGTGGAGCATGTTGGGTAGTTATGCATCTAATGAATGGCATCTATCAGAGTAATTATAAAATCAAACATCAGTGTACAGTTTTTAGTGATTGCAAATAACATATAATTAATATTTTTCTATTAGTAATATCGGTAAAATTTTATTACAAAGTTGGTAATTACTTATTTACGATAAGTAAACGTAATTACATTATTCTTCCATTTTTTTTTCATAAAACTGAGACCAGTATAACAAATCTATATATTTAATAGCAAAATGTTAGCAAAAATTACAAAAATGTCACTTTTCCTCCTAAAACACTAATTTATTTTCTTTTTTCATCTATTACTAGCCACTATTATAAAATATATTCAAGCAATATAAAGTAATAAACCCAATAAAACTATATTTTTATCATTTTCCCTAATAGTGTTGCACCTTTACAAATCCTATTTTTTTAAAAAATTATTTATTTGGTAATTTCTTTCAAGAAATAAAAACCATCTTTTGTAATTTTTTTCATCATTGATATTGTATTAGTTGTAATTTGGAGTCTTATTTTTTAAGTTATGTATTTGTTTCTCTCATTTTTATTTTTTGTTACATATATAATATACTCACACAATCTCATATAAATTATAATAGATAATAAATTATGAGAACTCCGTTTCCCGAAAGTTGAAATCGCAAACGAGATTGCAAACGGAAAAGATTCTAAAACCCCGAGTCGTCCGTAATCTGGGTGTCCGAGTGTGCGCACTTAAACTTTGCTCTCAGAAGCGAAAAATGGCGGCCGAATCTAACAATCTCCCAGAAATATTGAAACCCTTTTACCAAAGAGCTTCTGAAGCAGAGGTTTCATTAATCCCCCTCTTTTAAACCGTTCATATTTTTATTTCCAATTTTCTATTTAGTTTCGTGTTTGTTGGATTTGGGAAGTGATACTTTCTTGATTGAATGTTGTTTTCCTTGTATTTCTCTTTTTTGCTACTTTTTTATGGCTCTATTATGCTGTTACGGGAGTTGGGAGATCTTCGATACGCGATACTTAATCATTTCGAAAACTATTGTCATTAGTAGCTGATAAGAAATATATTTGCTTTCCAACAGTCAGTCATTCTGATTTTTCAAAGTGACCTAGTAGTTTGTATGCAGTTGAAGAAAATAGGAAAATGTTAGGATATATTAAGCGAACCTTTTTCAAGTGTGTCTGCATACATGTATTCTTGCTAATAAAACTTAGTTCAGGCAGTGCAGCTCTGTTTCATGGCAGAAAGGTAGCAACTTCATTTATAAGAAAATATCGCCATCTTAAGATCTACGTTGCCCGTAGTAATATGAGAACATAATAAGAGATGAGCCCGAGTCAAGACAATTAAATAGGTTGATGCTGAAACCTGATTTTGAACTTGTGAAACCTGTTGTTGCTAAATTTTGTGATGTTGCATTTTTGTGATTGATTGTTCGATTTGGTATGAAGGATCGTCTGGCAAGACTTGAATCTTTGTTATCCAAAAACAAAGGTACTCTAACGAATCATCTTCCCTTGTTCCTCTGGAAACCTAGACGAAGAAGTTGTAGTCCTCTAATTCCTGCTGATGGTTATTTCAGAATCTGGGAATGACGAACAATTTAAGTTGGTGCGGGAGCTCCAGTCACAGCTTGAAAATGCAAAGGCCGAGCAACTTGCTGAAAGAGAAAAGGTACGGTTTGTTGTGTTGGATCTTCCGATAATCCCGTAAATAGAACTCACTTTGTTCGGTCATCCTTGCATCAGGCTATGAAGGAGATCCAGAAGCTTACTGATGAAAATGCAAAGCTACAATACCGGATAATCCATCTCGTTCGAGCATTAAAGGAGGCTAAATAAGGTGTAGTGCTAGTTGCTGCGTCTTTTCCTTCACGTCAGCAATTTTTTTTTGAAAATTCCAGTTCTGATTAATTGGAAACTGAGAAAACCCATGATATTTGAGAAATCTGAACTTTCTTCGAATTATAAAGTTTTTTCCTATATGCAGAGTTCTTTAATTGAACTAGTTGATGATTATCCTTTCTCCCTAAGCTTCGCGAACTTTCGCAACCTAATCTCTTGTGGCATTATGTATCGTGACGGTCTGATTAAATGTTGGTGATAATGCAATATTCTAGCTATTACCTGAAGAGATGATTCATTTCTAATTCCTAGAGGCTGCCATTAAAACGGTTGCATAAGCATCACCTATGTGCAATTTTTTCCACGGTTTTGCTTCAACTGTTTCATAATAAAAACAGTGAAAGCATGAGCAACATAGTTGTATAAAATGAAACCAAATGCATGTTTGCTTTCAGATTCAGCAGAATAATCTTTTGAACCAGGCAGAAACTTTCATGAGCATTACTATCAATTTTGAGCTATTGAGGTCAAATATAAGTTCTGCGCTGATAGACTCACATGTACAGAGTTGCTATGTTTACTGCTTTCATGTGGTATTCACAGTAATACGCTTTGTGAAAACACAACTTGATCAGATTGAAACCACGGAGAGAAGTGCAATTATCACTATGAAATGCCAAGAAGTTTCTTCAGCTCGGCTTTCGTAAGCTTTGAGTAGCGACGCAACTTTTGGTTCTTTGCCATGGCTCTGAGATCTTTGCATGTTAATTCTGCATTATCATTTTTTATGCGCAGAGTTGTGGTCTGTGGTACATTCTTAACATCATCTGTGGCTTCCTTTTTTGACGGCTTCATATGATCTTCCTTGAAAGACAAAGATACCACATTATTCATTTGCTGCTGAGTCTCTTTCTTGTCATTCTTGCTTATCGCCATCAAGCTTTTTGTATGGTTGTTGCTCTGCTCTTCCATTTCTGCAATCTTCCTCTCCTCTTCTTCCTTTTCTCTTGAGTTCAATTTCTCTATACAAGTAGTTGCACTTGATTCCTCTACCTTGGAATCAGCTACCTGAAAAGGAATTAAGGGCATATTGACTTAAAATAATTGTATCATGTGAAATGATGTACAATCCAACTGAGAATTTGCATCTCAAACTGAAGCAACTCCTGCATTCTCTAAGCTGAAGGAAATGGGAGTATACTGTAGATCCACACACTTCTAAATTAGCTATTGCAGCATCTTTACTGAGATTTTGAGTGCTGATTCAAGTTTACAATGTAAATATACTATATGTCTGAACATTACAGGGAAACTAGATTACCCTGGAGCTCACTCTGAAGCCGGCAAAAGGAAAAACTGCATTACATCATACAAGAAAAACAGACATGCAATGTGCAACAAAATGTGATTGATAACAAAGATCCGGTGTAAACCATATACAAAATCATAAGTGAAAAAGCATGCTTGTAGCTGTGACATGATCAGTGTTGCTTACATTATTAGCCTTGGCCAAGTAATTTTCCAGTAAAGGGTTGAGAAGATCATGCAATCTTGGTGGCACTTCCTCAGTTTCTTTATTTTCCTTGAAATTTTGCATCAGAGCATCAAGATGGTCGATCTTCTCTCTCAAAGCAGCAGAGCATTGTTTATACCATTTCTCATCATCCCAAATCAGTTGGCACTTAAGCATCAATATATCTTCTTCAAGTTTTGCAATATCTTTATCCGCTTTGTCGATCCATATCTTTATCACTTGAATGCAGGATTTCTCATTCAGGGCATCTTCTTCCAATACATCTTCAGCAACAAATAATTACATCAGAGTGAGCAGATTTCACGCATTTTTAAATGGTGAATCAGAATATTAACTCTTGACTCACCACGCTCATGAACAGAGAAAAAGTCGAACAGCGAATTATCTTCAGCATTGATTTCAGTCTCATATGCAACTATATAGAAAGTTTTGTCAGATAAAGGAGAGTCGGACTTCAATTCATCTATAGTGCAAGAAGATGTAATTAAAGGATGATGTAATATAACCTTGATCATCTGATGAGTCCCAAAGAAGCAAATCCATGACTATGAAAACAAAACAAAAGAAAAGGGTATCAGCTGAACAGAATTCAATTGAGCAGATATATCGAGATCGAAGTAGAAGCGATTAGAAATCCAAAAAGAAACTCCTGTCCCCGTTCACCTCACAAATTGCTGTCAAACCTCGATATTGTTTTCATAAATGATCATCACTGGTTGTTATAATATAATCTTTGAAGTTCTTGATTCATTTCTACGCATCACACTTCCGTCATCATCTTGCTCTCTTCACTAATCAAGAAACCAGATTTTGAAAAAAGAAAAAACAAGAAAACAGTTCAATGTATACATGTACTCCAAGTCTCCAACATTTCATCAAACGAATAAATGGGGTGGTAAAAAAACGAAACGAAGAACAAAAATTATAACAAAATCATCAAAGTTCTCTCCCGAAAAAGAATCAAGAAAAAATATTGCACCAGTAAACTTGAGAAGCGTAGTAGTATCGGTCATGCAGGTAGAAAGAGAAGGTTCCTGAAATGTACAAACGCACGAGAGAGAGAGAGAGAGCGCTCCCTGCATGGGAAGGTAGTTTAGTAATTTGGTTTGTAGTTGTTACAGTTTGTAAACTGTTATAATTAATCACTAACTTGCAGTTCTAATTCAAAAAAACTGTTATACTTCACCTCTCATTATATATCTGTTTCAAACTTGATGCGCCTGCATATTTCCTACTTTTAATTTTGTTTTTTCATTTAATTTGAAAACTAAAATGTGTTCGATGAATAGTTCATATCATATCCATTAAACAAAAGAGCTCACATTAGCACACTATCAAAATCAGTTCAATTTTTTAATGATTATAACTCCCTCATTTTAATCCAATTAAATATGTAAATTAAATCAGATAAATATCTTTTGTTCATTTTAATTTAAGATTCATCATGACTACTATGACACCATAATAATTAGGATTTATAATATCCCAATTAAGATTTATAACAACTTAGAGTTTATTTATCCAAAATACGGTCTATTGGTTTTTTAGGGTCTATATATAGTTCTCAATTTAGGATTAGTCAACCACAAATTAGAATTTTTTTCATCATAACTAAGATCCATACCATCCAATTCTACTTTGTCACATCCCAATTAGGTGTTGCATTAATTGTTATACAATAAAGTTAATTTAAATTTGTATATTTATTTGGTTTTTGTTCATGTTTTATCATCTAAACACGAATTTCAATCTCTTGAATGAAGATAATGAAGAGTGCTTTAGTTAATATATTATTCGATGAATTGAAAATAGGACAGATTATTGTTTAAAATTTAAATTTATTTTGATAGAATGTTACTAATATCAGTTATTTAGTCATCTTGTGAGGTAAATAAGTATGAATGGTCATTAAACCTTCTATAAGACGATTTTATTACATTCATATTGTTGTGTTATTATGCCACCAATAAGAACAACAATAACATAACATTATTAAAAATTTAAAAGTATGCAAAT
>AYJT01023143.1:0-14521 GCA_001278415.1 Ocimum tenuiflorum | reverse complement strand
TGAGCGACGGCGGGGATTCGCACTTTAAATTTTTTTTATTTGCAGAGTTTTTATGTATACATTTGGATTAAAATAAATTATTTTTTATGGGAATCTGTATGCTTTTTAGGTGGCGGTGGGACCCACGCTATTCAAAATCAGATGGCCCCGTCCAGATGACACCAAAATGAATAAATTCAACCAGTTGGTCCCATTTTGACTGTGACAATACATTATAATACACCGTTTTAGTTTAATGTAGCACGTTTTTCTTTTAATTAGTGTAGCGTTTGTGGGTAGATTAGGACGGTTAACTTTGGTTATGAAAATTAATCCCCACCAAATTTCTTCTCAACCCAATATTTCACACTCTCCATTTATTATTTGGTTATTATCCTGGAATATTCATCCACATATTTGATGCGATTTTCCTACTCCTCAACAGTTTCATGCGACGTTGAATTTGGATAGTGTTTTCGAGTTTTGGAACAAAGAAGGAGCCATGGCGCGGGTATTTCCACGGTGCAGTCAGGCTTGGCTCGGGGCGCGTGTGAGAGGTGCAGCCACTCCTCGGCCTTGGTGTATGTGAGAGGCGACGCGCGGCTAGCCCTTTGCGGTCGCGCCTTGCACATTGGACTGCGTTTCGGCGTGTTTTCCCCCTTTTCTTGATAAATAGTGATTAGGGGCGAAATAAGGGTAGAGTGGAGTAATTGTGGCTGTCAATAATGCAATTTGTGACTCCATTATAAAACTTGATCTTGTATTATCTCCAAAACACACTTAGTGGATCGTCCTGGCTTGGTAGTGCCCTCAGACGTAGCTGTTATCGGTGAACTGTTATCGGTGAACTGGGTAAACAATATCGTCTCTTTCTCTATTGCGTTGCATATTATTGCTTTGTGTTTGTCGTTGCTATCGTTGCCATTGTGATTGTTGTTGTGAGGATTGTTGCCTATTTGCTTCCACATTTCGCATTATTTCCTAACAACTGGTACCAGAGCTCCGGGTTTCGAGGGGTTTATACAATGGCAGAGGGAAAAACACAAATAGAGAAATTTGATGGGTCCGGTTTTAGGTTTTGAAAATTACAAATAGACGACTATTTGTATGTAAAGGATTTTGACCAACCCTTGGGTGAGAAGCCGGCGGACATGAAAGAAAGCAATTGGAATCACTTGGATAGGAATGCAATGAGTGTTATTTGTCTGTCGTTGTCAAAGAATGTTGCTTATCACACCACCAATCCGAAGACTACCAAGGAAATGTTTAAGATGTTGACAGATATGTACGAGAAGCCTTCTGCAATCAACAAAGTATCGTTGATGAGACGTCTGTTCAACTTGAGGATGTCTGAAACAACGTCTGTTACTGATCAACTCCGAAAGTTGGAGTCAAACAGTGACTATAGTCAACGTCCACACACGCAAAGACAAGATGAAGTTCGATGAGGTGAAAGCTCTAGTAGTCAGCAATGAGGTTCACCATAGGAAATTGGGGAATTCCTCAGAATCGGCTTTGAGTAGAGAGATTAGAGGCAGGACAAGGGGAATATCAAAATCTAGGTTTGGTAGATTAGTGTCGAGGGGCAGAAGTCAAGGCAGAACGAGCAAGAGTACAATCAAGTATTGGAACTGTATTGAGGTTGGCCACTTGAAGAGGGATTGCAAAGCACCGAGGAAGGAACAGACGGATGATAGATCGGCGAACATATCCACAGACACCGCATCCACAGAAAATGTTTTGGATGCATTGATCCTTAACGTGAGTAGTCCACTAGATTCGTGGGTGTTAGATTCTAGAGCTTCGTTTCATTCGTGTAGCAATTCTGAATTGATGGAGGACTACACATCTGATGATTTTGGTGAGGTCTATCTTGCAGATGACGAGCCCCTCAAAATTGTTGGCAAGGGAAACGTGAGGATCACAACATTAAATAGGACTACTTTGAAGTTGCACGGTGTGAGGCACATCCCGGGTTTAAAGAGGAACTTGCTCTCGATTAGACAGCTGGATGATGAGGGCTATGTGACAGCCTTTGGTCAAAATAGTTGGAAAATCACCAAGGGTGCAATGGTCGTAGCCCGAGGAAGAAATGAAGGAACCCTGTACATAACTATGAGTTCGAAAGACTACGTTGCTGCCGTAGGAGAGGAAAACGATGCAGACTTGTGGCATTGTCGGTTGGGCCACATGAGCGAGAAGGGAATGCAAGTGATGTGCACCAAAGGTAGATTGTCCAGGCTCAAATCTGTTGAGCTAGGTCTTTGTGAAGACTGTGTGTTTGGGAAACAGAAAAGGGTGAGCTTCTCGAAAGTGGGCAAGGAGCCAAAGAAGGAGAAGTTAGAGCTCATGCACAGCAACTTGTGGGGTCCGGCGCCCGTGACCTCACTTGGTGGAGCATCCTACTACATGACCTTCATCGATGACTGCACGAGAAAGGTATGGGTATATTTCCTCAAAAATAAATTTGATGCGTTTGTTACCTTTTGGTAGTGGAAAGCCCTTGTTGAGAATGAGATGGGCTTAAAGGTCAAATACTTGAGGTCCGACAATGATGGTGAATATGATCACCATGAATTTAAGAAGTTCTGCAAAGACAATGGGATTCGTATGGAAAGAACAGTGAGGGGGACACCGCAGCAAAATTTTGTTTGGGCTCCAACTAGTTCATACAAAGCTCGAACCACCCGTTAACAATTTTTTGTATCATGTCAGTTTTATCTTATTTTAAAATTGCAAACAAAAAACTTACATTTAACTTTACTAGAGAGTTAAATGGATCTCCACTAAATAGATGGTTCGTACTCATTTATCCTGTATATAAAGAAAATAAATGATTTCATCGCACCATCAAAATTATTTTTAATTTAAATGCTCATAAGTATCTTATTTTTAATTAAATTTAAGAAATTAATATGTGTCTATCAAAGATACGTTTATGTTCTTTCATTTAAGATATTGAAAAACTATGCTTTAATGAAAAATACAAATGAAGAAATTTATTTTAAAAATATTAATTTTCATGCGTATAATACAAGCTAATATAGCAACACCTTTGAGTAAGACTATTTGAGAAATCCTAATTGGGATGTCATAAGCTCAACTTGTGTTGGTTCCACAGTTTATGTTTCCTAGTTGATATTAGATCAGTTGTCTCAATTACTGATCTGACACTGAGTACTAATGAGGTATCAGTTAATCTCATTCTTTTATGAGGCAACCTGCTCAAATACCAGTATTGGTATTATATCATTCCAGTTTTTCATTTAAGCAGTCTCCTTGAAACAACTCATTTTGATACCAAATGTTGATATCAGCTCAGTTAGTTCTTCTCATGATCAAGTGATGAACCTAAACAATAATTGAAATAAAACACAAGTTGAGCTTATAACAAAATCTTCTCTGATGATGATGATCGGTGAGGTGCTGCAGATTCCAAAGTGTTGGTCTGAAGGCTATTCGTTTAAGTTTTGATCTCCAGTATGTTGCCAACCCCCCTTTTGTTATTCTCAACCCTTTCGGGATTTATAGTCTTCTTGTCGTTCTGACCGTTGGGATGGATATTGAGGACGTACTTTGTAGTCGTTCTGATACAGTTATGATTGTTGTTTCACATGATCTGCTTGTGTCAGGATATCTTCCTCTCTGTTGGCAGTATAGGAGCTGACTAGGATGAGGTGGTTTCAATTCTAGTTGTCAGTCTAATAACTGACTCAGCCTCAGTTCAGATGAAAGTTCTGAACTGGATGTTTCTTAGCTTAGTTACAATAGAGTCAGCTTCCCCCTGTAACTATCATCGAAGGTTGACATCAACAAAACTAACTTATTCCTAACAACTTGAAATTAATTAACCCTAATTAATATATGATACACCTAAAATTGAATATATTTTTAGTTTTATTTTTAAATTTTGTAAGAATAAATATGGATGTTATAAGTTGTACTTGAGATTAATAAACCCTAAATGAGATATAATAAACCTAAAAAATGATTGTTTTTTTGTGTTCTTTTTTTTTCATATTTATACAAATAAATATTGACACGATTAATCTTAAATTAAGGATAATGAAAAGCGTTTTAGTTTATCTTATAATCTTTATCATTCGCGTTAAAAATTATTTCGTTACGATCGTTTAAAAATTGACTTAATTTTAAATGTATCGTGTTTAAAATGTTGTGTAAATGGGCGGATCTTAAAGATGAGTCTAATGGAAAGTTGTGTCAGATGAATAGTCTAACAAACTAATACAAGTTTTTTGCTTTAGAATTTTTAGTAACAATTTCATGCATCACTATCCTTTTAATGTTGAAATAATTGTTGAGTTTAGCATTTGGTGGACTATAAGAAGACTTTCAAAATGATTATGACATAATAGGTCCTGGAAATAAGTTGTCGCAGCAGCATTGGTAAGCATAGGTTATCTAATTATGTGAACTTGGTGATAATTTGTAATATAAAGTTTAGTTCTGAATTGTAACTTGATGAAGGTTGATGGTTTCACATGTATTCAACCATATCTTTCGGTTAGGGAAGAGGAGAGCGGTGAATCTTGAACTCAATGCACCTCTCCCTTACAAATGGGAGGGAAAAGACAATAATGTCAGTTTAGATACATTTTTTTTTATCATGGGAGTTGATATAACATTTGAATGTAACCAAACAAAAATCATAAGTGTTCTCATTCTTTGTTTTGTAAGAAATATCATATGCATGCTGATTCAAGAATGTCCATTAGTAGGGCTGTAGAGAAAATCATTTCCAGATTCATAGAAGCAAAAATATTTATGACTAAATGATCATACCTCATGCAAGTAAAGCATTAATGTTTTGGAAATATAGCATGGCAGTTGTTAAACTAGAGCTGGTTTATCGCTTCTGAAAGTTGAGTGTCTTGAGACAGTAAGCATACATTAAGGCAAAAAAGACTGCGAAACCCACCAACACTACAGCCACTTCTCTCATGAACCCCAGATTATATCCAAAATGTTCTTCAATATAACTCTTAACACTTATTTTGAGGTCCGTTGTTTCCACTGTGATCTCATCTTCAATGTCTCCATATTGAGACACAATCAGGCCATAAACTGTCCACGCCATTGGACAAATCCAGTAGTACCATATCCACCACTTGGGAATTTTCTGTTATTTCAATGAAGAAAAATGTTACAAGTTTGGTAATACAGTGAAAAGAAGTTATAACTCATTTTGTGTTTGATTAGTATGAACTTACTGGACCGGGTATATAGAAGCCCGAGAAGAGATTGAAGAGATAATAGAAAGCATTCGCGAAGACTGCAGCTGCTTGCAAGTTAGGAGTGGCAGACACAGTCATCATTCCATAATATGTGAAGTAGAGGATGGAAAAGAAGTTGACAAAGAAGAACCATAGGAACTTTGTAGCTTTCCATTCAAAGCTCACCATGGTGTACACTATTAATGTGTAGTATGAGGTTTGGACAATCACATATGGTATTTCTGTGATCACCTGCAATTTTAACCAGCAGTTAGATCAGGTAGCATGATTCTGCAGATAACATCATTTTTGGACTGATTAAAGAATCGAACCTGTGCCATTGCATAAGGTAATACAGAATACATCCCTGCAGCTCTCTCTCTGTAAAACACTGTTCTCTCAATGGCTACTGCTGGTTGTATTGTTGCACAGTTGTTTATCCCAAGAAACAACACTGAAGCATACATTGCTCCTATAACTGTTATAAGGTCATTGCTATTTTCCCTGGAAAAGGAAAATGTGTGTCATGCTTATATAGTCCTGTTACCTAGTTTTCTCAAAGTTGTGGAGAATTTGATGCAAACCTTTTCGTTCCTACTTTCCAGAATATGGAGCCGATTATTAATGCAGCAGCCAGCGTGAAGAAGAATCTTGAAAGGTTATAATCTGGATTTCTCCAATAACTCCATTTTTGCTTCCACAGAATAAGTTTGAATTGGCTCCAACTGGATTGAGCATATTGTGTGGGAAATTGTAAGTCTTTTGCACTGACGGGTGGAATGCTTAATTCTTTAACTAGAGCATTATTTTTCCTTGAAACAAGTAAAAATAAAATTTTAAGATCATTGCTACATTTTATTATATATATATATATATGGAATATTTTGCGCATATGCACTTACTGATATAAAGTGGTTGATTTGTAGTACTCTCCAAAATCAATACCAAGCCTTGCTTCTCTTGCTTCCGAGCTGACTTCAAGCATCCACGCTGCTGGATTACGCTGCTCTTCTATTTTTGGAACTCCAGGTATTGCCTATACTAGTTGGATAGTGTAATAGGTATATATAATATATGGAAATAATAAATATATGGTGGGATTTCATACACTGTTTATCAATCTGATGTACCTCAAAGTAATCGATGACATTTTGTGATTGTTGGCCGAGTGGTCCCGCATAGATGACTCGACCTCCTCTTTTCATGAGAAACAACTGATGCATTGTGCAAATATTAGAATAATAACGAATTTTGATATGCATTTTACATGATATTATTTTACCTCATCAAATACTTCAAATATGTCGATTCCTGGTTGGTGTATCGTGCAAACAACTGTTCTCCCTGTGTCTACCGTGTTCCTCACAGTTCTCATAACAATAGCTGCTGCGCGTGCATCGAGGCCAGAAGTTGGCTCATCCATGAATATGATGGAAGGATTGGCCACAAGCTCAACTGCTATGGTTAGTCTCTTTCTTTGTTCAGTAGACAAGCCAGTAACACCCAGAATCCCTACTATAGCATCCTTCAAATTATCTAACTCCACTAGATGCATGATTTCGCCCACAAAGATCTGTCATTGTTAGAGTAAATCGCATGATTCTATGTTTTTAAGGAAATGCAATGTAGAGGGAGATGAAGTTCTTGCCATTTTTTCTTCCATGCTGACTTGTTGAGGAAGACGAAGGCAAGCAGAGTAAATCAAGGATTCGTGGATAGTTACTTGAGGCGAGTGGATATCGTTTTGTTCACAGTATCCTGAGATTCTGGTAAATGTTTCTTGTTTTTTTGGAAATCCAGATATTTTGATGTCTCCTTCAATGTAACCACAAGTTTTTCTTCCAGCTAGAACATCCAGTAGTGTAGTTTTTCCTGCTCCACTTACTCCCATCAAAGCTGTCAGAACTCCAGGCCTAAATGAACCAGTTAGCTCATGAAGTAATTGGAGTTTCCCATCAATTGCTCCCATTTCTTGAATAGCCTGTCCAGAAAGAAAGCTCAAATAAATGCGTCAATGCTACTAATTCTAAGTTAGTTTATTGAAATGTAAATGGATGAAAGAGACGTGGCTTCTTACTGGGGGCATGGCCACATAGTAATTCACATCTTCAAATGACATGGCCAAAGGTGTGAATGGTAAAACCATTCCCCTCTTATGTGCAATTCCAGCACTCGAGTTCTTGTTTTTGCTTCCTCTGTCTGCACATACACATCTTATAGTTTGAGGAAAAATTTGAGCAATGTAAAATCTCTGCAAAATCTTTGATTCTAAAACGATGTATGAAATGCTGCTACCGTTACTGTTTCTGTCAGAGGTTGATCCAGATTGGATCAATGAGTCCTTCGATTCTCTATGCCTATGCTTAGGTCCCTTCTGAGTTTTCTCTTGGTATGTTCCAATTGTTGTAGTCCGCTCTTGAGATATTATACCCTGTGGTTTTTCAAAAGCTACCATAGCCAACCAATAATCAGAAGATAAGAAATCTGTTGTGTAGTGATCAGCAGCAGCAGGACTTACAGTTTAGGTACATGAGAGAAATCACAAAGAGTGTGTTGAACACAATTGTGAATCCCAGGAGAGCAGCTATGCCTATCCAGTACCATTTCTCTTTTGGGAAAACATCGAATTGCTTTAATACCGCCACTCCTAATCTTGTAACATTATCTTCTCCCTGCCACCAAACCAATACCAATGTTGAAGATTTTGATCTGTAATGTGTTGCAGCATATTTGTTCCATACAAACTCAGATCATCACACTCACCAACTTGTTCATCCATCTTGAGGAAAACATTTCGTTAACTGCAACGGAGCTGTAACCATAACTCAGAGGTGAAATCCAGTAACCCCATCTCCACCATATTGGAATTTGATCTACATCAAATATTTACTCATGTAAGGAACAGTGGAACCACATTTGTGCTTGAAATGATTTTAGTAAAATTTAGTATGCGATTATCTTTATTTGAATCTTGCAATCGTTGCCTTGTGTTCTAGTCTGTTAGATGATGTCTTTGCAGTATTAAAGTTTTCGAACTGACCAACTGGAACGATGAATCCACCCAACAAGAACACGAGCAGAAGCGTAAGAGAGCCACCAGTTTTTGAGATAACCATCGTTCTGCATATCCCTGCAATGAGCCTAAACATCCCTGCAGCCATTTGTTGGATAAAAAATACCCACAGAAGTTGCTTAAAGAACCTGTAAAAGATTAATTTTCTTCATTATAAGATACACATAATAACTCAAACTTTTTTCTAGGAAGATAGCGACTTAATTAGTATCTTTTGTACACAAAATTTCCCATTCTATGTGAAATCTGTTACCTGGAAGCTTCAGGGGCAAATCCAATTGTGTAGTATGTTGTGACGATCCACACGACAGATTCAAACAAGGATATCGGTATCCTAAGCAGAAGATGTGGTACGGCAAAAGACCAAGTTGGGTGAAAATGTAGGTCTCTAAGCTTGTAAAAGACTGGAAGTCTCTGTATAGTGAGTGAGAGTTCTACATATCCATTGAATGCATTTATGATCATTCCGAAGATTAGTGCTCCCATGAAGACAGCACCATCTTCTTCATTCTGAACATGTTTGCTAGTCCTCAAGAATACAGTTGATGCAATCATTGCAACTACAATAATCTGGGCAGTCTTAAAAACATAGAAGAAATAATTTTTCTTTATTATAAGCCATTCCTTGTTGAAGTTGGCCTTGAGAAGCACTAGTCTGGGAACTAAGTTCTTGTTGTAAATTAGCGCTGTTTTGGGACACTGATCTTTGTTGTAAGGGACAGACAGTTCTCTTTGTAGCTGAATACCAACATGGAATTGTTTGAATCTCTCTGCAAATTCACTGACCGGAATGTATCTGTATGGTTTCGTAGAATCATCCCAGTACTGCTCCTGGTCTTTCATTGATGTCACCTGTTATTACAGTTTACAAACAAGTATACATCAACTGATGCAATGCTGATAAAATTGTTGAAACTTTACTAGTACTAAATTATGTGTGATTACCTCTTGTAGGAAATCAGCAATTCCCTTTCTTTCAGGACACTTGAATCCATTTGTTTGAAAAAACTCAAGCACGTGCTCTCTGGGGCCGTGGTAGACGGTTTGGCCTTCAGACAAGAGGATGACATCATCAAAGAGGTTAAATGTCTCTGGAGCTGGTTGTAAGAGGGACATTAATATGGTGGCCTCTCCGAGGTGTGCTATTTGTTGCATACACTTAACCACCTCATATGTAGTCGAGCTATCTAGCCCTGTTGATATTTCATCCATGAAAAACACTTTGGATGGTCCAACAATCATCTCCCCTACATCAACCAAGGCAACACAATTAGTTCTGAGGCAAAGAAAGCATGCTTTGTATTAATTTCTGTTGTAGAATAATACTACCTGTAGTGATGCGCTTCTTTTGGCCTCCGGAAATTCCGCGTAACATTTGATCCCCCACGATGGTGTCCTTACAGTCATTGAGCCCCAGAATCTGCATTACGTGATCATTGGTAATAGCTATCGATGCTAGATGAATAATAAGCAAATTCTCAACTTATTTAGGAAAACATGTATTATGCCAATATATTTGTTTAAAAACATAATCTATGCTTCCACCTCACCTTTAGAACATAGTCTGTGATGAGACTGTGTCCAGCTCCCTCCATTGCAGTTGCCTTGAGAAATATCAAAATAAAGCAACACATTAGAACTACGCGCTGCCTATCAAGAAAACTGACTATCATAACCACAGAAATTCCCTAATGCTACCTTCATAAAAAGATCAGCATCTGCATCTGGATAAATTCCTGCCTCTTTTTCCTTTCTGGTTATCTCCTTCAACAGATCTATAAGTAGTTAGAAACAAGTGTGAACTAATGAGGAATCCTTAGATTAGGCTAAAAAGCATATAGTCTGAGTTATATTGTAAAGTGACATACCATATCTTGATCCAACCCCCTGGCACCTGGCAGAAAAGTCTATTGTTTCTCCCACAGTCATCTCTGCTACATGAACATCATTTTGGCTCACATATGCAGATGTCTTTTGTGGAACAAACTCATTGAGCGTATGCCCATTGTAGGCGATTTCTCCGTTAGCCTGCTCAATATTTTCAAGAGTTAAATTGGCAACAAAGTAACATGGATTCAACAAATTCAACGCACCTTTAAGCTTGGGCTTAACCTTCCTGCAAGAGCCAACAAAAGGGTTGTTTTCCCACACGACGGTGGTCCTAATAGAAGGGTCATCCTACCATCAGCAAATAAGAACAACCAAATAAATATTAGGATCAACTTATTCTCCAAATTCAGAGTCTGTTATTAGTTGATGTCCAAAAGCTCAAGGATCCACTCCATTTCTTACTGCATTTTTACTCAACTCCTGTTGTAGTATATGAATATAGACATACACTAGTTTTACACCAGCGTCTTGCACGATACAACAGGATTACTCGTACTAAGATATGAATGAAATTATATTTTTAAGTAATGTATCATCGGAAAATATACTTAATTTTTGTTCATCAATATTTTCAATATAATTATATCTTGAATTCTTAATTGCACATCATATTAATATGTATAAATGAATATAACGAAATAGAAAGTATAAAGCAACTGAAAACTTACAAAAATAGCTCAACTTGAATGATGAAGTAAAAAATATTTTTATTTGTTTCAAAAAACTTAGTATAAAAATATATTTAAAAGAAAAGAATAAAATTGGTGAAAATATAATGTTTTAGAGGAAAATGAGAGGCGAAAGAATGAACTACTCTTGTATTAGTATATGAAGTAGATGACACACACCGGGAAGGCTTTATGATGCCAGAAGTGTGTTTTAATATATGAAGTTTAGTCCTGTCAGCCAGCTTTACCCCAAAGCAACTCAAAGCCGTCTCTGCGATGTTTCGTGCAGCATTAGGCAATGTAGGAAGAGCTCTTTCACCAACAAAGCTATCAGCCTCAACACTCAAGTTCTCAAACCTCACTTCTACAGTAGGAAGTTCAATCCCTACTCTGCAAAACAAAACACAATCCTTCTTCTTCATTTTGTTCAATAAAAATTTTCCAAGTATATTATATATATATATTAACCACCAATCATGTAGTTATAACTCACTCATCAATCCGACTTCTAATTTTCTTCAAGAACTGCTCATGATCAACCTTAAGAACCCTCTCCATGAACTCTCGCCTGTCGTGGGAATCAAGCTTTTTGACATCCACAATTCGGTGCACCACATTAGTGTTCCTCTCAGTCTCCACTACAGATGTGAGGATGGATGCTCGTAGCCTATCGTATGTTGGGAACTTCTCTTCTTCATTTTCATCTTCCTCATCGCGAGTGCTCTGCCTCTGCATTGCTCTAGAACTCACATCTTTCTTCATTCTCCTTCTTGAATCCTTAGAAGATTCTGTGATGCAATGGAAGGAGACTTAAACAAAAGAAATAAAAATGTCCATGTTTGAGATGAACTTGCATGCTGCTGCAGTTAGAAGGTCGCTTTCTTTTAAGTAAACAAAAAACAATAAGACGTGTCTATTTCGTCCACAACTGAACAGCATAGGAATGTTTTCATTCCTTGCATAAAAGGATACATGCTATTTGCTATGTAATATAATTATAATATCTCTATTCTGAAGATTTTGTCTTATTATTTGGCAATTGGCATCACTTGTTCTTTATTTTACGAAGAAATGTAATCAATCTTTTACAAGTAAGACAATGGTTTTCTCTGAGATTTTAGCATACAGGGCATATACCTATCTTGCATAATATATTCATCTATGGAATATTTTAGTAAGGAAATCCTTGGTGCTTTAATTTTGCTTGTCCGAAGCTAATGATTTTATTATTCTGATTAGACCATTTTGTAACAGTTTAAAACTCAGAAACGACTGAATTCTTAGGTAATAATTTACCTTGATATCTGATAAGAGTGGTGGCTGGATGAAGGGCCCATAGAGAAAGAGGCAGAGAATTTTGCTGATTAATGCTCAAGCAGAAGAGTACAAGATCTATATATTTGAAAACAAATACAAATTATATAGTGATATAAATTTTCTTTGAGCTGTAACGATGACATTTATAGGTGTATAGATGAAAAATCATGAAATTAAAGGAAATAAAGGAGAAGATGTTACTCTCTACTCTCTACATGCAGCGCCTTTCTTCTCATTTCATGTACTCTGTTACTCCTGAGAATTTAATACCTCTTCGTATCCATTTTCTTATTGTATCATCTTTTATTTTAATCCATCATTTATTATGGTAATATCATTCAATATATATATATATATATAGTTAGTGTGCGTGCGTCCGTGTGTGCAAGGCTGGATTAGGAGATGAAAATTTATGCTTTCAAATGTAATCAATTACTGAGCAGGCATATACGTCAAGAATAAATTTGAATTACTTACCAAAAATATGATTATTTTCATATATTTGTCATAAATGATATTATCATCTCTCTTTTGGGGCGGAATAATTTGCTGGCTCATCACAATTATCATCCATGATGGTAGATTAATAAATTGCAATAATTTCAACCCTGCAGTATTTTCAATATGTCGCATTACCAACCACCAACCACCAACTTGTGTTTTAAGATCTCAAATAAAATCAGGTCCAGTGAAGGAATTAGGGAGGATAATCTTTATGATAAATATTAATATAAATAACTTATGTATGCCGTTGATCGTAATCTCTTATTACATAATGATGTTACATTATTTAGATTATTGACATGTGTACTAATCAATGAAGATCACACAATTGATCACCATTAATTTAATACATTTGTCAAGAATCCGTACAATGTAACATTATGTGTAATACTGTTGTGTAACATATAATATGTGTAACAGAGGATTCAAAGTGAACTCAAATAAAAAAAATGTTCTATATGATTATGAACCCCACATGGGCTACAGATGGTTTTTATTTATGCTGTGTAATTAAGGCAGATTTTTGTTTAACCATTCAAGATAGTAAAAAACGATTTTTACCACTTATGTATATATCCTAAAAACGCAAGTGTTCTATCCATTACCAATGTTGCAACTTGAATTATACACAATTAAGACCTGAGTTTGTATTATGCGTCACTTTAAAATTGTGTCGATGCACGGGACAAGATACAACCATCGTTATGCATAGCGAAATAGTATAAAAAGGAATAAATTGTGTTTTCAATTCCATTAATCCCAAAGATTTACTTTTAGTCTCATACTTGCATTTTTGGTCCCATCAATAAATTTTCTTTCAAAATAGTTTTGCAATTTTAGTGTAAGAATTACTTTGGAATTCTTAATTTTAATTTCTTTGTATCATTAAGAACAATATAAACTAAATATAAGATAAAATTGAGCACGTGATTCACATAGTAATTCATTGATTTTGGGATCAAAAGTGCAATTTTTTTAATTTTGTGACTGAAAGTTAATCTTTGGGACCAAAATGAAATGAGACTGTGTTTGACGGGACCAAATTGCAATTTACTCCAATATAAAAAGTTATGATGTTGCGTAACATATACCGGCAATATTGTGCTTTAAACATTTTTCAATTGATGGAGAATGACCGACACACAAAATATTATTCACCTAGTGCAACAATGTGAAATCATACTACTGCATGACCAACGATATCTTGAGATATATTAAAATTGACAAAAATTTGTATTAGATTGCTTAAATGATTTAGGCGGATCTAAATAGTTCATTTCCACAAATCCAAATTTATACCCGTCTTAGATCCTAAAGTCAAACTCATATTCGTTCTAAATGCTAAACTCAAACTCACCTATATGATTTAGGCGGTCTAACATGAGACCTCCTCTTAAAATTTTGGAGTAAGAGTGCTTGGTTCCCATAAGTTCATCACTATTTTACTTTTACAAACAACTGTACTTCAGTATAAAATTTCCGAGATGAATCATAATTTCTTTATGCATTGATGAATGTAAAGAATTTAAATATTTTGTAGGGTATTAGTCCGGAGGGTCGCTGAAGGTAGAACCACCAATGCGTTGTCAAAGTCGGTTATTTGGCTTAGGTTCCGCACACGAACTCCACGTAGATCACAACGACACAACACACTGGGTTCTCATATGAATAAAGTTAAAAATGACAAACAAGATGAATTTGAGTCTTATGAATTGAAATTTTATGGTTGAGATCTTTTTATTTGAATGTTTTATACACTTTTATATATTGTAACTTATATTTCAAAAAGCACGATGATTTTTGAGCAGAATATATGTAATAAAAAAGTATGAAATAACGAACGAAGCATTCATTCT
>AYJT01023115.1:0-13004 GCA_001278415.1 Ocimum tenuiflorum | reverse complement strand
AACCCATATATAGATGAGATATAGTGGGCTTTCCTACCGGGCTTAGGATTTCCTTGGATTAAAAGATTATTGGGCCAACATCGGGACCAATTACAAGAAATTAATAAATTATTTTCTCAATGTCTAGCCCTTAAGACATAAATTAATTTATTAATATCAATTCATTTTACCCAAAAATTGGCTGGATATCGACTTCATCGTAACAAACTCCCATCCGATCACAGAATTCATGTCAGATCCTAAAGAAGTGGTGCTGGGAACGTCAGATCCGACAGATCTGATCCCGAGTAAAGAAGATGTCAAGCTAACACGCTCGATACTGCTGGAGAAGAAGTTGTGGAGGAGGTCCCCATTTATCGGAGCTCATTGACTCTGGAGATGAAGAAGTAGCTATTGGAGTTCCTTACGGCTGAATGTCGGATTTTGCCTGGTCATGTGAGGACATGATCGGGATCAACCCTAGCATCACCATGCACAAGTTGAAGGTGGATCCAACCTTCAATGTTGTCAAATAAAAGTGTCGGCAATTAATACCTGGAAAGAATGCAGCTGTCAACGACGACGTGGCCAGACTCTTCAAAATTCGTGCAATACGGGAGGTGAAATAACTCGATTAGCTCTCTAACATTGCTGTGGTGAAAAAGAATAATTGAAAGAACTGGGTCTTTGTCGATTACACACACCTCAATGAAGCGTGCTCGAAAGACCCTTTTCCTTTGCCTCACATAGATCAAATTGTCGATAAAACCTCCAGCCATGGGATGATATCATTTATGGACGCCTTTTTAAGCTATAATCAAATCATGATAGATGAGGAAGATCAGGAGAAAACCACATTCATGACTAACAAGGGTATCTATTGCTATCGCGTCATGCTGTTTGGGCTAAAAAATATGGGTTCGACATATCAACGACTCGTGAATAGAATGTTCACAGAACATATCAGAAAGACCATGGAGGTCTACATCGACAACATGTTGGTAAATCTGTCGAGCCGCAGGACCATCTTTCCTATCTTCAAGAGATCTTTGAGATCCTGAACAAGTACAATATGAAAATAAACTGTATTAAATGTATTTTTGGGGTTACTTCGGGGAAATTCTTTGGTTACCTTGTATCCAGTAGAGGAATTGAAGCCGATCCAAATCAGATCAAGGCCATCAAAAACCTCCGAGCTCCCACCAACGCCAAGAAAATACAAAATATGATAGAGAGATTGGCAGCTCTCAGCCCATTTATCTCAAAATACTCAAAGAAAACACGCCCTTCTTCGAGGCCTTAAAAAAACAGGCATGTTCGAGTGGACGGCCGCGTGTGAATCTTCCTTCAAAGAATTAAAAAGGTACCTAAGTATCCCTCCTCTGATGTCCAAGCCAGGGGCACATGAGCCACTGTTGTTTACTTAACAGTTTCAAAGTTCGTTGTGAGTGGTACGGGCTCGAGTTTAAGTCTAGGATAGCAGTGAAGTCTCGGATATTAGCAGACTTCATTGCAGATTTCTCAAGCGGTCTGCATCTCAAGGTCGAACAAGAACTGCTTAGCATCACTAAAGAGGAAGAGCCAACCTGGACCTTATTTGTCGACGGTGCTAGCAACCTGGGAGGAACTGGTGCAGGACTCGTGCTAGAATCGCCAAGTGGAGAAATTATCGAAAGAGCTATCTAGTTCTCTTTCAAGTCCACAAAAAATGAAGCCGAGTACGAGGCTCTGATCATCAGACTCCGGTTGCGCTCCAATTCAAGGTACCTCAAGTACTTGTATGCAACGACTCTTAATTGGTAATGACTAAGCTACAGTAATACCTCAAGTAAAAAGTGCTAAGCTGTAGCCAGACCTCTATGTATTAAATAAAAAGAGCTAAATCATTTTGATGAAACTAACGAGACTCACATCCCGAGGGAGCAGAATATACATGTAGATTCCCTCGCCAATCTTGCGGCAAGGGCTCGAACTAAAGATATCAGAATGATTCCTATGCTGATAGTCTAATGGCTAGTGACAAAGGAGATCGAGCTTGAAGGTACAATGGCTTTGGTGGTCGAAGATCTAGATGACTGGAGAACAGAAATGCTGCAATATTTGAAAAGAGAAACAATACCGACCGACCGCATAGCTGCTCTTAAATTGCAAAGAAAAGGCAACTCTGTTCACCTAATAGATGGCTATTTGTACAAAAGGTCCTTCCAGGTTCCATTACTGAGGTGTTTGAGTCGAGCTTAGGGCCTTGATGTATCGGTCTATTTGCATAGTGGCGTCTACGGTAACCACTACGGGGCTTGATGTTTGATGCACTAAGCTCACTCTGCAGGCTTTTATTGGCCAACAATGAAAGAGGATTCTAAGAAACTCCCAAAAAAAGATAAGTGTCAGAGGTTTAGGGGGTTAGTGGCCGACAAGCTGAGCCCCTACATCCAAGCTTTCCGGCTTGGCCATTGGCCAGATGGGGGATGGATATTATGGGAAAGTTACCCTGCGGGGCAAGAGAGAAGAAGTATGTCCTCCTCGTAACATATTATCTTACTAAGTGGGTAGAAGCAGAAGCCATGTCCCATCTTCGAGATATTTAGGTCATAAAGATTTGTGGACGGACGTCCTGTGCGGATTTGATGTTCCTCGAGAGATTCATACAGATGATTGACAACAGTTTATCAATCAACATCTTCAGAAATTTTGTGATGACTGGGGTATTCGCCTCGCCATCTTAACTCTGCGATACCCAGAAGCAAATGGTTTACCAGAATCACCCAACAAGGCGATAGTTGGAATCCTAAAGAAAAACCTCAACAAGCACAAATCTGAGTGAGTAGAAGAATTACTAGTGGCACTGTGGTCGTATCGCACCTCCTATCGAACTGTTATAGGAGAGACCCCTTTTACCCTTGCATATGGGTCCAAAGTGACAAGTGTGCATTTTGTAGGAATATTTTAGGTGCTTTAGTGTTCATTTTGAGTGTTAATCTATACAAATTGAATCGTTTATCTGTTAATTGAGCTTTACTACATAATCTCGGGTTTTCAGTGCATTTTAGGGTTATTGTAGTGTTTAATGGGAAAAAATACTAAAGATTCGATGTAAGTCGTGAAAAGCAAGGTTGAAGTTCGAAAAGTGTTTGTTGAGGACGAGAGCCGAATTCGACCTAATTGCAATCTCAATTGGATTGAATTGATGTTCAACAAAGGACCAGCGCCAAAGTCAAAAAGTTGACTTCGACCAAATTGGAGCTACAATTTGGTCGAAGTGAGGTAGGACAAAACTCTGGTTTAAAATAGAAAACTGAATTCGATCAAGCTGGATCTCCAATTCGATCGAATTGAGCAAGGTTGTAGACCCCTTGGAATTCTGAGAAATGACTTTGACCGAATTGGATCCTCAATTTGTTCGAAGTTGTGGTACTTTTGACATGAAACTCTAATTTTGCCCTTATTCTCGAGACTTGTATATATAGAATTTTTAGGACTATACCAAACACACTTACAGACGCCATTTTTGAATTATAGGCTTAAGTTTTGAGATTTGTTCATTTTGCGTATCGAACTCAATCAAAGAATCATCATAACAGGATTTCTAGTGTTCAATTGATGTTTTGACTTTGTTTAGGGTTTAGGGTTTAGTTGTTCAGATTTTGGATCTTGAAACTCTTGTGGATTGATGGGTTTTGAATAAATTATCATTTTTCGTTCCAATGAATGATTTCTATTTCGATTTCTCATTTTTCGCATATCGATTTGTTCTGGCCAAAATTTATCAATGTGTTAATGAATTTAACCTTGGTTGGAGAATTCGTCGAATTTGACTTTGAAATAGAATTGTGTGATTAAAACCTTGGATGGAATTAATTGTGTAGATCTATTGAATCAAATTTAGGGTTTGAATTATAACCTTGGTTAGAGTTGTTCAATTTCTAGATTTGAGTTAATATGTAATCATGTGTTAGAATTAGAATTTGGTGAATGAGATTAGTAGAAATCTATGAAATCACAAGAGAAGTAGAGTATCCTAAGTGTGTGCTTTCATATATTGATTGTTGCTTTCTTCCCTAGTTTATTATAAAAACCAAATTCCCAACCTCAAAAACATCGTTTAAGAAGGTAGATGATTTCTTGCAATTATTTGTAGTGAACTGAACTCTATAAATAGTATCGCATTCGGGAATTTAATTTGCATGCTTATCATTGTGCTACAAATTTTTGGCGCCATTGCCGGGAAACTGTTACTTCAGTTCATTAGAGTAATTTAGTTATCAGAGCTATTGCTTAAACTCTTTTTAATTTCTTGTTTTAAATATTCTCCTTGTCTACAATTTTAGACACAAATATGGTGAAGACAAGGTTAGGTAGTTAGAAATGGTGGAAGAATGGAAAGAGAGGCGAACACAACTCCATCGTCTAAACAATGAGCGAATCTGGGCCATACAATTTGGAAGAGCTGCAAAAATGAAGAATTGGCAACACACTTGGAAGGATATTAATAGTAGTGAAGATGAAGAAGATGGAATGGACATACCTGAGAGGCACGCCGCTGAATTCTTGAAGAAACTAGAAAATCATCAACGAGTTAGATTTAGTTGGAGCGAAAGTGATGAAGATGAGTCCCACAACATTAGTAGTGACATGAATTTTAATTTCGAAGAGATCGAGACCCGACGCATACTGAGCTTGACATGGAGAAGGACAAGAACTTCATGCTCATTTTGGGGATAGCTTTCCCAGCTACTGGATATGAGCTTATTGATGTGAGGAAAGAGGACTTGACTCTACGAGTAGATGACAAGAAGATTACCTTCTCCATCTACTAGGCGATGAGGCACCATGACTCTAACTCATACTCTGAGGTGTACCATATGGTTCATTCTTTCCCTTTTTTTTGTGATTCTCATTCTTTGATTTCTAACTTTGTTGATTTTAGTTTACAACATTCTCTTTATGAGGATGATGCTTGTGATGTTTTGTGTGAGTCTGTTTCAAAGCTAGGTGAGGCTTTGGAGGAAACAAAGATGGAGGAAGTGAAGTTCTTGGAGCTCCGAAATCTGGAGCAACAAAGGAAGAAAAAATTGGAGGATAAGGAAAAGAAGGAGGAAGCTCCAAAGCTCGAACTGAAACCTTTTCCGGATCATTTGATGTATGCCTTTTTGGGTGAGAATGAAACAGATTCGATTATCGTATCTTTTGCTTCATCTCCTTCATAGTTAGATGAATTGTTGAAAGTTGTGAGAACATAAGTCGGCTGTCGCCTTGACTATCTCTGATATAAAGGGTATTAGCACTGCTATTTGCATGCACAAGATTTTGATGGAAGATGAATACAAGCCGAAAGTGCAACCGCAGAGGACGTTAAATCCGATCATGTAAGATGTGGTCAGAAAGGAGGTGCCTAAGCTGTTGGATGTAGGTATAATCTATGCAATTTCTGATAGTGAATGGGTGAGTCCAATGCAAGTGGTGGCAAAAAAAGGTGGAACTACTGTGGTTAAGGATGAAAATGGGCAAGAAGTAGCGACACGGCTAGTGATCGGATGTCCGATGTGTATCGACTACAAAATGCTAAATGCTGCTACCCATAAGGATCACTTCCCTCTTCCCTTTATTGATAAAATGTTGGACAGGTTGGCCGGACATGAATTTTATGGCTTTCTTGATAGTTATTCGGGATATAACCAAATTTCTACAGCCCCCAAAGATCAACATAAATCTGCCTTTACCTGTTCATATGGAATCTTTGCTTATCGCCACATGTCTTTTGGACTATGCAATGCACCTGCTACTTTTCAGCAGTGTATGATGGCAATCTTCGATGGACTTGAAAAAGAGATTATGGAGGTCTTCATGGATGATTTTTCTGTGTTTGGTTCTTCATATGACGCTTGCTCGGAGAATTTATCTGTTGTTTTGCAGCATTGTCAGGATACGAATGTTGTTCTCAACTGGGAGAAATGCCATTTCATGGTGCGAGAAGGTGTGGTCCTCGGCCACAATGTGTCTAATAAAGGTTTGGAAGTGGATCCGGCAAAAATCATAGCAATATCTAAGTTGCCATCGCCAACCAATGTGAAAAGCCTAAGGAGTTTTCTTGGTCATGCTGGGTTCTACCGGCGTTTTGTGCAAGACTTCTCCAAAATCACCAAGCCTCTCAGTTCATAAATCGTGCTTGGAGGCCTTTGATACTCTGAAGAAGGAGCTCTCAACTATGCAATCTTGATATCACCGGATTGGTCAGGGCCATTCATTTTGATGTGTGATGCGAGTGATTGGGCAGTTGGAGTTGCTTTGGCCAGAATAGGGATAAGCGATTTCTCGTTATCCATGATGCTAGCAATACCCTAGATAGTTCAACTACGCCACCACAGAGAAGGAGTTTCTTGTTGTGGTCTACAGATTTGATAAGTTCGGACCCTACTTGATAAGAACTAAATTGGTGATGTATAAGGATCATACAGCGATCTGATACCTATGTCTGAAGAAGGATGTTAAGCCCAGATTGATCCGGTGGGTACTACTGTTGCATGTTTGATATGAAGATCAAGGACTAGAAGGGCTGAGAAAATGTCATCATAGACCATTGTCGTGATTGGAGAATCTAGTGGAAGGCAATGGTCCAAAGGAAAGTATTCACAACAATTTCGAGATGACGAGCTGTTTTAGGTTCAGGAGTTGTCGTGGTACGTAGACTTTGCAAACTATGCTGTGTGTCGCTTGGTACCACCAATCTTGGACTCATGGCAGCAAAAGAAATTCTTACATGATGCCCGATTTATTACTGGGATGATCCTTACTTGTATCGAAAGTGTACCAACAGGATCGCACGCTGGTGGATTGAGAAGTGTGGGGTATTGATTTCATGGTGTCATAATCACTAATGACATTTTGCTCGCTATTGATTATATGTGCCTATAATCACCAATGACTCCAAGGTAGTGATTAAGTTCCTTCAAAAGAACATCTTGACTCAGTTTGGGACATCGAGAAATCTTATTAGTGACAGAGGATCTCATTTCAAGAAAGATTGACTTAGTTAGTAAAGTACGATGTGAAGCACAAGATCATGAGTCCATATCATCCTCAGGCGAAGAGCCAGACGGAGTTGGCCAATCGAGAGATTAAGCAGATCTTGGAGAAGTCGGTGGTTATCGTGATGGATTGGGCGACAAGACTTGATGATGCATTGTGGGGATATCGAATAACATTCAAAACACTAATCGGTATGTCCCCTTACCTACTCGTGTTTGGGGAGTCAATGGAGGTTGAGCCGTTACTCAACTGGTCTGATACCGAGAGCACAACTGCCGAGAGACCTGCAGTAGAGGGGACTGGAAGATGGCTATCCAAGTGATGACACTAGTCTAGGTAGTCTAGGCTTATGTTTCCTGATTTTGATATGAATATTTTGTAAAGCGGTGAACCTCGTTTGTTAGATGTCCTGTTTTGCTATGTTTGAATTGTTGTAAATTTCTCGTGGAGGCAGTTTTCCTATCTATGCTATGGTTATTGTTGGAATGATGAGTCTTTTTATTTTTGGTGATGGGATGCAATTATGGTGTAAATGTTGACGTTTTGAATGCTATTATGAAATGAGATTGAGATGCATGGTTCCCATTGATTGACACATGATTGTATATGAGTGAGTATTGATGGTTTAAATTTTTAGAATGCCTGGATGCAAAAGGAACGTGAGGGGTGGATGAGGATGATAATTGAGGTAGAAAGGGAGGACGAGGACCAGGATATGAAAGAGACTATTTAGATGATTTGTTCAATCAGCTTAGATGAGCAAGTGTTTTCTCAAAGATCGATTTGAGATCAAAATACCACCAATTAAAGATCCGAAACTAGGGTATTCCCAAGACCGCCTTCAGAACCAGATATGGTCACTATGATTTCGTAGTGATGCCCTTTGGATTAACAAATGCGCCAGCAGTATTCATTGACCTGATGAACCGAATATTTTAACCCTAATTGGACAGTTTCATGTTGGTCTTCATCGACGACATTCTCATCTATTCAAGAGGATAAAAAGAGCATGAAGAGCACTTGAGGATAGTACTCGAGACCTTGAGGGATGAGAGGTTATATGCCAAGTTCAGTAAGTACGAGTTTTGGTAGAGGGAAGTGATGTTCTTAGTCCATATCGTGTCAGCAAATGACATTAAGGTAGACCCGTCTAAGGTGCAGGCTGTGAGTGAATGCAAGACTCCCACTGCACCAAATGAGATTCAAAGTCTCTTAGGTTTAGCTGGATATTATCGTCGTTTCATCGAAGCATTTTCCAAGATAGCCAAGCCTATGATGCGACTTCTACAGAAGGGGTTGAAGTTTGAATCGGTAGCCGAATGTGAGGCAAGTTTCTAGGAGTTGAAGAAAAGATTGAGAACCGCCCCAGTGTTAGCCATCCCAAAGCCTGAGAAAGACTACAAGGTTTACACCGATGCATCTAAGAGTGGATTGGGATGCATATTGATGCAGGATGGTTAAGGTGATCGCCTACGCTTCAAGGCAGTTGAGACCACATAAGATGAATTATCCTACGTATGACCCTGAGTTAGTAGTGATAGTGCATGCTCTAAAGATATGGAGACATCATCTATGTGGAGTATGATGGTCGATTTCTTCATCGATCACAAAATTCTGAAATACTTTTTCGAGCAGAAGGGTTTGAACATGAGGCAACGCAAATGGCTAGAACTAGTATAGGATTACGACCTCATCATTAACTATCATCCAGGAAAGGCAAATACTGTAGCAGATGCCTTGAGCCGTAAGGCTGATTTGAGAGTGTATGCACTCTTAACTCACGAAGAAGAAATGATTCGAGAATTTGAAAGGATGAAGCTGGAAGTTATGACCCCACCTACCAAAGTGATGAGCACTGTGTAGCTTTGATAGTGGTTCCTGACTTAAGGACGCGAATAATCGAGGCTCAAAGAAAAGATGAGGAACTGGAGACCCTGAGAGAGAAAGTTTGAATAAACAAGGCAGAGATATACCAAGAAGCATCTGATAATGCCCTAATATTTGAAGGATGAATCTGTGAGCTCGACAATGAAATCTTAAGGAGCAAAATCATGAGCGAAGCACAGGAGATGCCCTATACAGTGCATCCTGGCAGCACTAAAATGTATCAAGACCTGAAACAAAATTTCTGGTGGGATGGAATAAGAAAGATGTAGTCGCCTTTGTGGAAAGGTGCTTGGGCTGTTAGCAAGTTAAGGCCCCTATGGGAAGTTACAGCCATTAGAGATTCCTAAATGAAAGTGGAAGCATATAGCTATGGACTTCGTGACGAGCCTGCCGAAGTCGCAGCGAGGAAATACATCAATATGGGTAATTGTGGACCTACTCACTAAAAGCGCCCATTTCGTGCTAATCAAGTTCAACTATGGATCTAACAAGCTAGCTATGTTGTACGTATGAGAAATTGTGCAATTGCATGGAATCTCAACAACAATCACGTTTGATCGAGATGCAAAATTCACTTCAAAATTTTGGACAAATTTACAACGAAAAATTGGGACGCACCTAAACTTCAGCACAAAACCGATGGCCAGTCAGAACGAACTATCCAAACCTTATGGTTTTTGATCAAGGAGGAAGTTAGGAAAGAGTTTTACCTTTAGTTGAGTTTGCCTACAACAATAGCTATCAAACAATGATCAGAATGGCACCGTATGAGGCACTCTATGGCAAGAAATGCAAGTCTCTATTATATTTGGATGAGGTAGGTGAAAGAAAAGTACTTGGACCAGAAGTCGTGTTAGAAATGATCGAAACAATTCGACAAATCTGAGCCCGCATTGAAGAAGCTAAAGATCGACAAAAGTCATATGCCGATACCAGAAGCACCGAGTTGAACTTTGAGGTTGGCTCCAAGTATTCCTCAAGGTATCACTGTCCAAAGGGATCATCCGATTCGGAGCAAGTGGAAAGTTAAGACCCTGATATATTGGACCATACAAAATCCATTAAAGCATTGGAGCAGCATCTTACCGCTTAGCTTGCCGTGCAGATTGGGGAACGTGCATAATGTGTTCTACGTATTGCAATTGAGGAAGTATATGTATAATCCGAAGCACGTGATTCACCAAGAGGAAGTCATTTTAGAACCTAATCTTCAATATGAGGAAAACCCCGAAGCCACACTTGATCGAAAGGTGCAAGAGCTTATAACCAAGTCTATCCCACTTGTAAAAGTGTTGTGGAAACACTATGGGGTAGAAGAAGCCACCTAGGAACTCGAAGAGAAAATGAGAAGCAAGTACCTCGAGTTATCCGAATGAGTTAGAAAATTTTGAGGACGAAATTTTTGCAATGTGGGAAGAATGTAACACCCCATATTTTATTTTTTCCTTTTATTTAAGTTTTTAGATCAAATTTCCTAGTGACGGAAATAATAGTGATCAAAGGCTATTATTCGAAGCCTTGGCTCGAGTAATATAATATGTAACTAATGTTACATGACTTATGTCATGAAATCAAGTTAATATAAGGTACGAGATGTAACCTAAAGTTCCTTATCCAAGCCCTAACCCTAACCCTAACCCTCCTTCCTCCAAATATAAATAGTGACTCCTTGAGAAGCCTCCCTCATTTCTTCCAACCCACGTGTTAAGGCAAACCATCTAACATTTGGAAGGACAAAGGGAAGGAAGAAAACCCATTGGAGGTTCAAGCCACCCCCACCATTGTCTTCAACTCTTCAACCTCTCAATTAAGGTAACCACAATGAAACCTCATCCTATAGCATGTTCTTTGAAATTCTTCTTGAATATGGGTGGATCTTTGTTTGAAACCTGTGATGCTTAATTAAATGATCATTAAATGGTTATACTTGATGTTGATGCCAACTGGAAACGTATATTCCATGAGAATGAGCCATGTTATTTCATTTATGGAATCTGAAAACAAGAACACTTTTGCATGTTGAGATTGCTACCTTTTGAATCCATGAATCTTTGTTTACCATTGGTTAATCTTGTTATTCTTCAGAACTAGACATTGTTCGAACCACCTAGGACCCTTTTTCATGATTGTGGGAGCTAGGAAATCTTTAGACTCGAACCTAGAATATCAGAAATCGCCATTACCATCATCAAGTTTTTAGATCCAAGAGTCCAATTCGATCGAATTAGCTTGCATAATTTGACTAAAATGGATCCCCTGATCACCGACATTTTCTCTCCTTTCAATTCGACCGAATTCAATCCTCAATTCGACCGAATTCCACACTCTAATTCAATCAAAATCCATTTCAATTGAAATCTAGATCGAAATCCTAGCCCCAATTTGGTCGAATTGGTCTCCACACTTCCAACCTGGATTGAATTTTCAAATTCCAATTTGACCAAAGCCAACCAACTCCAATTCGATCGGAGTCCCCTTCCAATTCGATTGACTTGCTCCTTCTTTGATTCTTTATTCCGTTTCAATCCAAACACATACCCTAACCCTTCAAGTAAATTCGTACACTTAAAATAAATAATAATATTCAAACATCATGACATAAGAGCCTAATAGTTATTCAAGTTCTAATGAACTATAATATACTGATAATCAACAAGTGCCCTCACTCGCACTATATTCATGAAGGTGATCAAGAACCCGATAATCCTGGGACAAACAGTCGACGAGGCCAACAAGATAAGAGTTGTCACTGAGACTGAGGTGGGCTTTCCTATATACTAAAGTTTAAAATCAAATGATTTACTGCTTCCAAAAGATCATGAAATGCATTACTCAAATTGAACTGTCATGAATAAAATATTTTGCATTACTTATCAATCCTCTTATCCGATGGCGGTTAGAATGATTGTAAATCATAACTGGCAAATGCGGTTAGAGCCCAGTATCAAATGAGGCTTGTGGTTTATTGATTATCAATCGAGTCTTAAATAATGAAAATGCCAAGACTAGTGCACTATTGGTGTCTTCCAAATGGAATGGACACCGCGGCTATAGAAGAAGGCCTACTTACCAGTTCATACTATGATAACAGATAGTGTAGATGGATTGAACTAAAACTCAAGCTTGGGATAAATGCATAAAATGATATTGACGGACATGGAAGGATTTCAAATGAATCAAAACCCCATGTGCATGTCCTTGATAAATTCTGAGAGTTCCCGCTTTTATTTATTGACTGTTTTTGGACAATATGTACACTGAGTACAAATTTACTTAGCCCTGCAGGTTGAGCGTGGGTGGAGTTGGGGATGTTGAGAAAGCTCGATGATTTTGTAAACTAAAGTGCCCAGGAATATATATCTTTATATATGTATTCCAACCATGTTATTCCGCAGTTCAAACTCTATATTCAGAACCGATTAATTAACTGCCTTATATCATCCTTGAAAGAATTAAATTGTTCTAATAAATTACGATTTGCTGTTTTACTTGTTTCATTGTGAATTATTACTGCTTAATTGTGTAGCGCACCAGACCTACAAAGGACGGGGCATTACCTTTGTTATGTACTTCTAGAGATCTCTTAAATAATATTCTTTTTAAAGAATATTAAACATTTTATTTAATATAACATATTTTATGATAAATGCATACTAGACAAACTGATATACAAAGATTACTTGTTAGACTGAATAAAATTTATTAATTTTTAGTTGATTAATTTAAAGTAACAAAGGTCATGTTATCAATATAGTAGTTCTAATACAAATTATGATTGAAAAGTATAAATGTAATATTCTTTATAATTCCATCATTTTAAAATAATAAAAGCACGACTTGCATTGCATGTAATCCTAATTAGTTTTCACAACAGAGCCATAGATATCTGCATAGACAATTTTGAAATCTGGCATCTGTGTCGTCAATCTTCTTGAAGAGGGCTTGAAGCTTGAAGTTGTATGATCGAGCATCACTGTTATCAATTCTATACTTTAAATCAGAATCTCATCATAATCATGTGCAAATCTTACTTATTAATTAGTTTTCTTTCTGAAAGTTTAAGAACTGAATTCATGCGTGAATTATATAGATGATTAAGGAGGTGCTACAAC
>AYJT01023104.1:0-10562 GCA_001278415.1 Ocimum tenuiflorum | reverse complement strand
ACTACCCAAAATACATGCAAATCATGGTACTATCAGTGACTGTGGATTTTGCACGGAGAATCTCACCTTGGAGATTTCCCTCGGAAATTTTTTAAATGGGTTTCATGCAATGCCCGACTTTAGAGTCAACATGCTATCAGAGGAATTGGATCGACACAGGATGAACAATAATCCCTAATTGACCGGAAAAAAGAAGGGAGAAAAGAACTGATCGGAATTTGGGTCGCGATAGCTGAAAACACTAGAGGGAGGAAGTTTGCGCAGATTAAAATTCAAATTATAGAATTAGGGCTTTATCTGCCCCTTTATATTCATGTCCAGAATTCCAAATTATGGGTTAGTCATTCGAGTTACTTTCCTCGATACATTTCTATATTTAGCATTTTAAATCAAATTATGCATCTATTACACTCGGGCTGCATCACCCCCTCGAGAATGTTTGATTTTTTAGAACAACTCAATACTTGGATGATCTACGACCAGTAAGTGAGTATTCAATAGTCGGGGTTGCATTGTCATCCCGAAGATTGAGTGAATTCCCTGTTATAGACTTTTTATTATGGATTTCTTACATGAGTAGTTATGCCCCGACGACTTATCCTTGGTCGACGAGACCCGATTATCTACGTATGCTTGTATCGTGCATCCAATTCTCATATATACTCGGGGTTGCGTAGCCCCCCTCTACAATATATCGACCGGTCATGCGGACTTTATGCTTAAATTATGATCATTGACGGCAGAAACTTGTCAGTGCGACCGTCGATGGATTTCTATCATACTTTGAATTATGATTTAAAGGTAGAAGATTCGGGGCATATCAAATAATACTCATGCTCTCAAGCTGGCCCCTGGCCCTCGATCGAGCAAAAATTTGCAATCTTCATGCAGCCCCTTAGGCCTATCTAATATTGTTATTGGTTCGAAAACCTGAGCAATGCCGCATATGAAATCTATTCCACGATGACTCTAATTTCACTTTTGGTTCGAAAACTTGAGCGATGTCGCACATGGGATCCCTCCCGCTATGAATTTGTACTTTAGGTTTGAAAACCTGAGCGATGCTGCATACAAAATCCGTTTCACGATGACTCTAATTTCGCTTTTGGTTCAAAAACCCGAGCGATGTTGCCAATGAGATCCGTCCCGTGATGAATTTCTACTTTGGGTTCGAAAACCTGAGCAATGCTGCATGTGGAATCCATTCCGCGATGACTCTAATTTCACTTTGGGTTCAAAAACCCAAGCAATATCGCACATGGGATCCGTCTCGCGATGAGTTTCCACTTTTGGTTCGAAAACCTGAGCGATGCTGCATATGGAATCCGTTTCGCGATGCGCAGGATGCTACAAGATCCTTAGACACCTAATCATGGGGCGACGGATAAAAATACTTAGAAGAACTCTGAGGGGCGCGACTTCTGAATACCCATAGAGTATAAACTTCCAACCACCCTAAGTGGCCTCTGAGGATGGGCACGGATACGCCTAGAGGATAAACTTCTCTGAGATGGGAACTGATCCCCTCGGAATTTAAACTCTCTATTAACTCTTGTGCCCTCTCTGACTTTGGAGGATAAACTAAAACCTTAACGAAACAATATCCTATCATCGAGTGGGGTACAGTTACCTAACTTATCGAATAAATTTGCTCCTCACCCTGTTGAGTCTTAGACAGGAAATTCATCAGAACGACAAACTCGAGCATGGTTACCCAGTGCAAAATAGGTATAAGATTTTCTTTAGATTTAGACTAATGATAATCTTCCATCTGCTTGTCTTCACGAATCATCGACTTGATCCACGAAGTCAAGGGGGCTGTCGTTGAGGGTCAAAGTCTCAGGACTATAGAACCGGGACGTCGACCTCTCAAAGGGATCGATACTGCCAGCCAAAATTAGTTGAGGCAAAAAAGACCTCAAGCAATGACCATCAACCCTGAAAAGAGCCTGAGACCCACGAGCATAGCTAGGATGAAGACCATCAAGTAGTGTGACCCCTCGATACTCGTAAGGACAAAAAAACCTCGAGAGGCCTTAGTCCTTGATGCTCGTCAGCCTAGAACCCTTGAGATCCCTCACAAAATTTGCATGATGCTGACCACACGCTTGCACACGTACAGGAAGGATCCAGAATGATTCCCTTGCTGAGTCAGAATGATTCCCTTGCTGACCACACACTTGCACATGTATAGGAAGGATCCAGAATGATTTCTTTGCAGAGTCAACATGACACCCAAATCGTGACTCCAACAAATTTCTCGCACTTCCCAGATTGTCCCCGACTTATTTTTGATCTAGTCCTTAGCTTAGAGATTTTTTAGATTCGTTAGCTTAGGAATTATTTAGATTTTTCCTGTACATGATGTATAAATATGTGATAAGTCAGCTACAGCCACATATTACACATTACACCTTTACTTTCATCCTGTAGCTCATTTGTGTCCTGTAGCAAATAGTTCATTTTCTGTAATTTTTCTGTTGACGATCATCAGAAAACCCCTGTAATTCGTCCTTCACTATATATAAAATATCAGTCAATCCATTGCTGAAAGTCGTGGTGTCCGATTACGATCAAATCTAGAGCTCTAAATCGATTCCTATAAAAAACGAACCTCAAGATGGTCCACACCATGGACCACATTCGATTTTGTACATTTAGGTCCACCGTTAGTAAATTTCACAAAATGATATAGCCAATTATTCATTGGCGCCATTCGTTCCTTCTTCACCGTATGTGGTAGAGTAGTCAGCAATTCCTCAATGAACTCATCATCTTGAGCGTTAGTTGGTGATGCTTGGTGATCTCAATTTGACTTCCTCCATGCATAGTACTAGTTCATCTCTCCTCCGGATGATTAGATCCTTCTCATCACATAACCCATTATTGATCTCATCCTCATCAATGAACTTGCATCCAACAGAATAATCTAATATCTTACTCACTACAGAATCAACAAAATTATTAGTGTAATCGAAAATTAGCATATTTACCACCTTACTATTTTCGACCTCCTTCAAAACGTCAAACTCCAAGGTTGCAGCGGTACTAACTGCATTTGTGCCCTTCTTCTCTGTTATTTTTCACATCTCCGAAAAGCTTAACCTTTTCTGCTTTTAGACTCCATGATCCTTGGAATTTGTCACATAAACAGTTCCATTTCACAAGCCAGCACCATAACACCTTTCGTGATTTTCCAACTACCATGGTTGAACGGTTTTGTGTAGTCCTCATCACCCTATCTACTAACGGAAAGTAGATTTTGCTTTAAGTTGGGAACATTCCTAACTTTACGCAGCTTTATGGTCGATCCATTTGATGTAGCGATTCGAGCATCTCATCCTCCCACGACCTTCAGAGGTACGTTGTCTGCCAAGTACACCTCTCTGAAGTCTCTAGAAGTGTAGTTCTCCAACACTTCAACAGTGTTGCAAAAGTGGAATGACGCTTTAGAATCTACGACCTACAATTCCGATTTACTACACGAACTAACAAGTAAAGCATCAGAAGGTTCATTCGTACCAGAATTTATTAACCTTTCATCTATTTGTTTTGCATGATTTTTCCTCGGTGCTGTGCAATCTCTCCTCACGTGGCTAAATTCGTCTCAATTCCAGTACTAAATTTGTCTGTCATTCCTCCCTCGACTTTTACCCCTCGAAGTTGATCTGCCATTCGACTTTGATCGATCCCACATTCTCCCTCTACATAAGTTCTCAATGCCGATCCCAATAAAGTTCCTGCTTTCCTACAGCGAACCTTGTCACCGATAAATAAGGCTTCCACATTGTCGTACTGCTCTTTGTTATGTGGAAGCACTGAGTGTTATCACCATTCTGTTCCAACTATCAGGCAAAAAAGATAACATAATTAGGGCATGCATGTCATTGTCATATTTTATACCTACCCGATTCAACTGTGTCGTGATGTTGTTGAATTCGCTGATGTGTTCATCCAAAGATGTTATTTCAACATCCTCAGGTTGAACAAACGCCTCAATAGGTAAATTTTGTTTATGGCAGATGGCTTTTCATACATCTCCATCAACATATCCAGCATGTTCCCGGTAGTTTTTGCCTCTGAGGTATGATACACGACATTCTTTGACAAGGTTAGGCGAACTAAACTCATCACCCTCCTATTCAAGCGTTTTCAGTCACTTTCTTTTATGTCTTCTGGTTTCTCCCCCAAAGCATGCTCCAATTGCTTACCGTACAACTAATCGTCAATCTGCATCTTCTAGAAACCAAAATCAGTACCACAAAATCTATCAATCATCATCTTACCTTCTGCCATCGAATCTGAGTCTGTTCGAATCGCCCGTCGAACCAGATGCTCTTGACACCAGTTCGTAGAAAATTAGTGCAATATTACGGAAGCAAATTACACCCACAAAACGAACAACGAACAACGACGACAAAGTAACTAACACGAGAGTTATTGACCCAGTTCACCACGGATGGATATGTGTGGGGGCACTACCAAGCCATGATATATCACTATATGAGAGAATTTATGAGAGGAATACAATTAATGGCCAACCACACATTTTCGTGCACCCTCTATTTATGGGCCTAGGGTTACACGACAAATCATAAACCCTAACTTGTGCATCAAGAAAATACCATACATATCCAATATATCGCCACAAACACTAAAGCACGTGCAATATCCCGAGCTGCAGTCCACAAGCTTGAGTGCTCCTCACCCCTCACAAACTAGCGATCGAGGCGCGGGCTCCAGCTAAAGCTCACAAACTTTGATAACATTTATCATGACATTAGCTATTTCATTTTTTTCAAAGTAGTGAACATGAAGTATCCTAACTCGGACCATTTAACATGAAAGCACCTCCAAAATAAATAGAATAGCACCTAATTTATAGATATTCAAAAGTTAAAAATTGACTGTAGTATGTAATAATGTTCTTGTTTGTCTAACAATAAGGGAGTTTAAATATGACGTAATAATAAAACAAAGCCAAATATTTCTATCAAATAGTCTAACTGGACTGAGTTAGATGGATTCTTACTATAGAGGACAAAAATATGTCATCACTAGCACTTTTTAAAATATCATGACTTTCACATTTTAAGTCCAAATTACGTAAATAATATATCAAATTAAAGCTATTTTCATTATCTTTAATTTAGGGTACATCTGGCCATATTCATTTTAGCAATATGAAGAAAAAAACATATATATTAATTTTACATTTATTTAATCTCATTTATTATTTATAAAATCTCAATCAAATTTATTACACACATCTTAGTTGGGTGCTAAATTGTAATATACATGCAAATAATTATTTTTATTATTTTTCATTGATATTTTTCAAGTAAAAATGGTATTTTGAAACCTTAAATTAAAAAATATTTAAAGACCTTTAATTTGATATAGTACGTGGACAAATTGGATTAAAAACAAGAGAATCATGATTTTTTGAAATTTAAAATGACTGTGATGATATTTACAATGACATTAGTTATTTCATGTTTTTGTAAAGTAGTGGATTTGATTAATCCATCTAACTCAGACCGTTTAACATGAAATCACTTCCAAAAATAAACAGAACTAGTTTTGTAGATATTCAAAGTTAAAACTTCAGAATAAGTCATATTTTTTCATATATTTTAATATTTTTTCGATGTGAGAACAAACTATATCACTTATCTCTACATTGGCCACCCTTGTATCTAAATTAAACCACACATTGAATCAATATCAAAACTTATCAATTTTGTCACCCTTGCAAGTATGATTGAGGTGGTTTACCTGTGTCTAATAAATTATGGACTCAAGTTAAATTGAGAATTTTTTAGAGAAGTTTAAAAATATTGCATTCTTATTTTCAAAAAAACAAAACAAACCTTATTCCCACCAAAGTCCCAACCAAATAGGCTAAAATCTCCCATTATGCCCCTTTTTAGCCAACCATACACTTGTATTTTGGTTGATATGAATTACTATACCAATTTTAAATCAACTTCCTCAAATTCCCCAAAACAAGTCAGAATTGTCACGTCCCGGCCTGAGTCGGTCCGCGGGGACGCAACGTGCGGAGCAAGCGGAAGCAATTTGATACGCAGGCATTCTCAACAGATATAATAATCACATGATAATTCATAATATAATCACAACATGCTACAAGCAGTTAATGTTCGAATCCGGGTCTTAGAGGCACATAATATTAATTAGAAATTAGTCTCAGCAAAAATCAACATAGACCGATTTTGGGTTATCAGAGTAGTAGAAATAGCAACAAAAGACAATGACTAGTTAACATATATAACGAGATGAAACCTAGGACCTTATTTAATAGTAGGTTATTTCAGCTCAGGCACCCTCCACCTCCATCCACTGCTCAACTTACACATTTAGAAATATATGTTGGGGCTGAATACATAGATTGCACTCACTGAACACATGTATGAAATCAACATACATGTTTTTGAATGTCATGTCGTGCATCACGGTGACACAAAAGAGTTTTAGTTAAATTCAGCTTATGCACACAAAACATTTTAGGATAAACCTACAAGTTATTTCCATCTTTAACACCATTCATAAACACTTATGCTATCATTCGCCTGAGCTAGAAGGTAGTCTCGATGTCTAGCGTTTGTAAGATCTTGTCATTACTGACCGACATACACGTAGTGCACTAACCCCAACACCTTATTCTTGTTGATGCCTGATTTGTCCAATTCAATCATATCAATCATTAGATAGCATCAGAAAATATTTTTAGGCCATGAGACTCATCAGAAAATAAATCATGCTTTCATTTTATTTTAGAAATCAAAATGCATATTATATCATGTTTCGTTTTAAGTAAGAAAAGTCCACCTTGATCCTCGTCCAATCGGGTGTTTGGGATTCGTTGGTATTTACTAGTCGCATTCTGCGATGTATAAATTATTGTATTAAGATTCGTCACTTACTAGATGTTGGTTGCTTAATTACACTAGTTCAAGATTACTGTTCGAGTATCGTGTTGGTTAGGGGTATTGATAGGAGTCGAGTCCCCAATTGGTAACATCGAGCTTTGCTAGGGATATTCGAGCTTGGAATATGCTTAGATTCTGATTCAGTAAGTTCAGTTGGATTTAGGGTCACGTGGCACATGTTAGGTATTTTCTCAATTTACGTGCCACCCGGGTCCGAGAACGTCAAAAAAATCGGACCACATATAAAAGTTGATTGAAAAGAATCTCTAATTCAAGAGGTTTGATTCAAAATACGTGAAAATTGACAAATTTTGAAAAATTTACATATAAAAGTTTAGTGGCGGAGCGAAGCTTCCTTTCGGAAAATTTCTCTCGATCCGACCACTTTCAATAAGACCAAAACATACATTCATGATCCCCAAACCTCATAGAACATAGATATGCAAGATTTAAATGTAAAATAACAAAGGATCATCACGGTCGAGTGCGAAAATATAATTTTCAAAGCTGGTAAACTACCTCTGTTTTCTTGATTTTTTGACCGATCAAAACTCTGATCAACCTCTGATCTTCCACAAACTACGTAGTATGAAGTGTAATCTACTAGTTAGAACTCGAATCAACAAAATAGTGGAGTGTGGTGAGAGAAAATGGCTTACCAAACCCTTAACTTGAACCGGGGTTTTATGGCTGTAAATTGCATGTTTTGTCTTGACGACTTTCTTTACTCCTCTGAGTTCAGCTATACTCTCTCCCTCTGACAGTACCCTCAGAACTATGTTTTAGTGTAAATGATGAAAATGGGAGCATTTGATGGCTTTTGATTGAAGATTGGGGGGATAAAATGAGAAGCTCAAAGTTTGGCCCTTTCATAGTCAAGTGTTGGAGGGCATTTGGGTGATTTTACGGAAGCAAGTAGCTAAGGAATGAACTTTGGTGGAAATGTTTTCTTTTTCATGAAGATCTTTCAACATAAATTGTTATTTTAATTTGCCAGTGCACATCGGCTCCGTCGTGTGTCATTTTCTCCACTTTGTTGGTGGCGTGTACACCCTTGGGTGTGTTTCTACTTGTTTATAGTTTCACACTTTGTGGTCGGGTTAACTGATCGACGTGCATGATAAAACATGCAATTTACAAAACGTTGGTGACAGTTCGGCGAAACCAGTCGTTCAAATGAGCTCGCTGCTTGTGGCGCTTGTGTTAGATATTCATGTTGTCATGATACACACTCATTTGTGTTAAACATAGTTGCAAAAGCTTGTCGTGCAAATCGGCACATTTGCATGGAAATATATTTGCTATGTATTGCTTTCAAAGTTACACTGTTTGTTCGTTTTGTGTTAGATCTTCACTTATAGAGTTGCCTCGTGCAAGGTTTTTAATTACAGTTGAACTTTTGCAATCAGTTGTTGCTCGTAATTCAACATTTGTAAAATGGCAAATTTATTTTGTCTTAATAAACCGTTAAAAATTAATTCTAGAAGACTGATTAGACCGTATTATCAAGTTTTAAATTACGAACATAAAAGTGTATTTGGTTCCTTAAACTGGATTTAATTGATCGTTGTGGACTCATTCGAATAATCGGATAAATAATATCACGTAATTTACTAATTAATTATTAAACTTACTATAAATAATATTTACGAGGAAGTAAATAATTTTGGTTATTAAATTTTGAGTTATTACGAAGATAAATAACTTATTCGAAAACTTGGAAAAGGCGAATAAGAAAATGACAACGGGAAGATAAAAGTGATGGCAATGATAATTAAAAAAGGAAAGAGGAATTCATGGATGTAGATTTTCTATACTCAAGAATATACAAAAAAACACTTTCTTCGATCCACTCCAATCTCAATTCTCAACAAATTTATCTTTAGCTCCATATAAAAAAAGTTCATATTCTAAATCCTATTGAATTTCGATTTTGATCGTTGGAATGATCGGGACTCTAAAAGGAAAAGTAAATCAGACACCAAGACTTCTACGATGGTTTATAGTCCCCTGGAATAGACTTGCAAGTATTTTACAGAGAAACTTCGATAAAAGTTAGAGAGCTTCTCATCGGAGAAGGTGATCGGAGTGATATAGTGAGATATGAGTGAACAAAATTGTATGTGCATGGTGTGAGTGAACTATTTATATTGTTACATCGAGAGAATCTGAATAATTCCTATCAAATGGGCGTATTTGCAAATACACTCGGGGTCAATCTACAAAAACAGCTAGAGGAAGTTAGAGTCACGCGTTCTCCCCATGCAGAGTCAGCAGGAGAAATCATTCTGGATCCTTCCAGCATGTGGGTTACACGAGCCTGGAATCTTGAGGCTGGCTACGGAGAGGCTTCGAGTCTCTAGATTCGAACCCTGAGGGGGCCTTCGAGTTAGAGGCACTCGTACTAGATTTATTGAGAGGGTCGTTCGAGCCTATGAGAGGTTTCGAGAGCTTTGCCGGTTGGCCAAGGTTCAAGGCAATGTCTTCGAAACTAGCATTTTTTCTTTGTGATCAACGGCTAAGATTGAACGCATATTTTGGCCATCAATAGTAGCCCCGTGTCTTGCGAATTAAGTTATTTGATTCGAGGAGACAAACCTATGAAAGACAAAGTTAGCACAAAATATGCGCGGCATTCTACCTGCTTTCAAAGTGAGGTTCGGACTGTGAGCTGTTGTTGTTGGTTCTTGATTCTTATCAAGATTTCAGAAACAATCCCTATCCCGGGATGGCCAGTCCCGAGTTAAGGAGGTGAAGAGCAAGATATTTCACAAGAGATAGATAAAATATTTTATACCTACCGAGAAGTGTGATATGAGTTCGAATGTTCGGCCAGTTTGAGCCCAGGGACACTTCGAGTGTGCACAATTGTTTTCCAGACGGCCTTGATGGAGTCGTATAGGCAGAAGTTCTGTTGATAGTTTTTGGCTTCCGCATCGGGGTGCGACATTTTTTAAGGGGCCATTAACGGCCATGACTAAGCAATTTACCCTCCGGGAAATAAGCCATCCCAGAGCTTGGACACTCGTGCCAAGGGGTTCCAAGTGTTTTACATGTAACACCCCGTATTTTATTTCAGCTAATTATAATTTCTATAGAAATAAATTGACCATTATGAGTGATTAACCAGTCGAGGATTAGCAAGCTTGAATTGCTTATATTATAATTTAATATGATAGAAATGTTGAGGGGATTCCAGAAGTAGTTCCGAAATCTCAATCGGATATCCGTAGAGAAAGATATCGCGATTGCAAGATTTACCTGGAAATTAGCCGATGATGGTGATATCATAACCCTAAATAGTCGGGTATGTCCCGAGTTATCAAAATATTGGGGTTAATTGAATAATAAATTATGTGGTCATGTTAGTTCAATCAGAATTAAAATCGGATGATGGAAACATCGTGTATTGGGTAAGAGATGGTAGAGCTGTTCGATCGTGTCATCAATCTCGTCCCCACTCCCCACTCTCTCTCTATAAATACACCCCCCCTCTTCATTTCTCGTTCTCCAATTCGTAGCGAAGCTCTCATAAAATCGACCCTCACACCTAACTTAGAATTTTTGTCGAATCTTCGGAGCCGAGCATATTCAATCGAAGGGGTGCTG
>AYJT01023085.1:0-12654 GCA_001278415.1 Ocimum tenuiflorum | reverse complement strand
TAAATTTTATCTGTGTGATTGAATGAATCCATTATTTTAATTTATTACAAAAATATAAAAATTATAATCTTTATAATTCCACCAATTCAAAACACAAAGTCACTACGTGCTTTTGCATGTAATCCTTACTAATTTACTTAAGAAAGTATAATACTTACCTATTTACCCATTACCATTTGAAATATTAACTAATCCTTGGCTCTTGCATTTTGTATCTTCGATTCGGCTGAGGTATATGTTATCTCGGTTTCAGTTTAAAATATAAACATCATATTTTTTGGTGAATCTCATATTTTAACAGTCGACATATATTAACTAAAAATGTCTCCAATATAATTTGTTGATGGGTAAAACCACAATGTAATGAAAGTGGGTCCTAAATCTAGGCTATCTAAATCTATAACGTCTAGGTAATGTTTATTCTGTTTAATGTGCAAAGAATTTGGTGCCACCTATCCTATTTGCCACACCCCTCTATGGATTGCATAATTTTACGAATTGGATTTTTTGAACAAATATTGACAGTACATCTTACAAATTTTGTAGGGAATTTTTTATTTGAGTTCTCAAAAAATGACATCATTTACGTGTCATAAACATTCTCCACCAAGAATTCAAATTGGAGACCTCAAATTTTATTTTGACAATTGGTAAAAAAACAAAGCCTTTCTAATCTAGTGTATCAGAGTCTAATGAGTAGACAATAATGTATTATCTTAAAGTCGTTGGTTAAATGGTAGAGAATAGCCTGTATGGCCCACCAAACTTGACCGGCCAATCGGAAAGCGTGATGGCAACAAAAAACTAATAATATTATCCTATCTCATATTTAATCTCCTGCTCGTGGGAACAAACTGCAACTGTAACTTCCATTCAGTACAAATCTGTGCCATTACTGATTCTACACCCATTTCTTTTGGGATTCTAAGGCACAAATTTTTGTTTAGCTATGGCAGCTGCTGCATTCTGCTCCATGAGTCAAGCCCATGGCCTCAACAAGCACAATCAGCTTCTTAATAACATTCACTCCGTTAATAGGCGATCTCTCTCTCTCCCTCTCCCTCTCCCTCTCTCTTGATTTTTCTGTCTGGATGTTAATTATCTTCCCTATCGAAACGCACCAAGTTGAGATTTTGTAGTAATACTCACTATTCTTCAAGTTTTGTTTATCTAACATAATTACTCAAAAAATCTGTGCTTCAATATATTTTGTTGTGTTCTCTTATCTTCTTTTCTTCCCTGATAGTTAGTACTGTGTTTATAATTTCCACTTGTATGCAGATCAATGGCTTGAATTTTCCAATCCTATTGCATGATAGAATTTTTGATACTTCGACCACACAGTATGCAATGACAAGTAGCGAACCAATCACTAAAACCATGAAAATCTTATAAAGAAATAATTAATTAACACTAGTAATACTTGATATTACGAAGCCAATGCTATGAAAAAAAGTTGTTCAAGCCACATTCATAGATGTTTTTAAATTTTTATCAATAAACACTAGAACAGCCTTTTTACCCAGGAAGTATTCACATGGTTTGTATTTGACCCAACTCCTTTGATGATAGAATTCTCTTGTCGGCCTACACGCATTTACTTTTTCTTTTATTCGATGAGGAAAAAGATGGTCTTTGGCTTGGCATTTGCAGAGTGGCTATAGTTAATTTTGAACCTCCTGTAGAAGATAATTCATGTTGTTCTAGTATCTTGTTTCATTTGCAGTGAGTTGTTAAAATACTGATATATGATATATGCTTCCATTTCAGGATTTACCCAATTTTGTTTCTTCCAGATGTTGGTCGAAGGCCACCAAATGGGAAAATTTATTTCAGCAAGGCAATCGCGAGGCAATCACATTCTGCTCAAAGGCAGTACAGATTTTTGTTGAGATGTGCAGCACAGCATAACAACACGAATAGTAAACAAGTGGATAATATATCGAAAGCAACTTTGATATGGAGAGCTATCAAATTACCAATATACACAGTTGCTCTGATCCCTATAACAGTAAGTTCTTTGCCAAATTATTCAATTCTTATTGATTAGCTTCCTTCTCCCCCTGCCAAATTGTGGTAACTTAATATGAAGAACACTGCAACTAAATTCGAAACTAAATAGTCAAATCTTGCCTGTTTAACTTCTAACCGGGTTGGTTATATTAACATCTCCATTCGTTTTGTATTAGTGAAACTTATCTTGACATATTGACTTTTAATGCACTTTCCTGTATCTGAGGATTCATAGTTCAATATTTTATGTTTGGTAATGCTTCAACAAACAGGTAGGCAGCGCAGCAGCTTACTTGGAGACGGGCCAGTATTTTTCAAACCGTTTCCTCAAGCTGTTGGTTTCTTCAGTTTCCATCATGGCTTGGGTCAACTTAAGGTTGGAGTTATTTCTTCACAATACTATGATCTCATAGAAACCGAATGTTTACTAGCACTCTTCCCTATACCATTTTTATAACTTCTTTTGCTAATTTTTCACTTCAACTTGGGATCATTTTTGTTTATGGTTTTTAGTCGTGGGATTAACACAATCTTTCATCTTTAAGACCGATCTGGATTCAATATTTAAATTGATTTTTACTGAAATCTGTCTTGAAAATCCTTTCTTAATGCCTTGTATGCTATTGTGACAGCAATGATGTTTACGATTTTGATGTTGGAGCGGATAAAAACAAGAAAGAATCGGTTGTTAATCTAGTTGGCAGGTTAGAATGTTTTACCATCCTTCCATCCCTCCCTATACTTTCATGAAGCACAGAGTGATTCACCCTGAATTATCCTTTATAATCTAGAATACATGAATAACGATTGGGATGGTTACGCTTTTTGAAGCCGGACAGGGACCCATGTTTTTTCTTGGATACTACTTGCTCTTGGCTTCATGGGCCTTTGTTGGGTGGCTGTGGAAGCTAGAAGTCTACGTTCTATATTACTACTCTCATATGCTATAATTTGTGGCTATGTATACCAGGTATAAGTAGTGTATGTTTGCCTGCTATAACTTGCTCTAGTTTCTCGGGCTAGATAATTCAGTAAACAACATTCAACTATTGCCTTGGAAAGTTGCAAAGTTTTGTGAAATTAGAATACATGTTAATAAAGAAGCAGGAATTTTTGACCTGTCGTAATTTGTTTGCAGTGTCCGCCATTTCGATTGAGTTACTTGGGCTTGGGAGAACCTTTGTGCTTTGCTGCATTCGGGCCATTTGCAACAACTGCCTTTTACTTGCTTCAGAGTGGGACAAGGTTGTTAACTTTGCCTCAATCTCATACTACAATTTGTACTGTTTACCAACTTGTGTTATGTTGATAGGGAGCTGTCAATTTCTGGAGCTGTTGTGGCTTCATCAATTCTTGTTGGTTTAACAACTTCGTTGATCCTCTTCTGTAGTCATTTTCATCAGGTGGTATCTCTCTCTCTCTCTCTCTCTCTCTCTCATGCCAAATATTTTCCTCAACTAATTTGTAATAACACACCTCAGATTGAAGATGACAGAGCAGTTGGAAAATTTTCCCCTTTGGTGAGTGCTGCTGTGCAAGAAAATCTTAAAAGGTTGAATATTAGTTATACAAATAGGATTACTCTTGTGATTGAATTCAGGTGAGGCTTGGAACTGAAAGAGGTGCGAAATTCGTGAAACTTGCTGTGGTGACGCTATATTTACTTGTTTTCATTCTAGGAGTCGCCCAAACACTTCCTTTCTCATCTGTGGTAACCTATCATCTCTTCTTTGTTTCCACTTGAGTCTTAATAATACATTACCTCTCCTTCAGTAGTCACTTTCTCCTGCTTCCTGACAGGTTCCTTGTGCTTTAACCTTGCCCGTCGGGAAGTTGGTTGTTAGCTTTGTCCAGGATAATCACGAGGTGACTATACAACTATCTTGAAAAAGATATAAATGTAGTGTGTGTGTTTTCAAGTCTAGTTACTGAGATATATCATTTTGAGTTGATTTTTAAGGATAAGACGAAGATCTTCATGGCAAAATACTACTGTGTGAGACTGCACACCATATTCGGAGCTGCATTGGCTGCAGGGCTGGTGGCAGCTAGAATGTTTGCCAGAAAGCAACTTCCACATGCTATTCTTCTTTGATTTTGCTTCTCTCACAACTCCACCATTGCAGTTGAACAAGGGTGCTGGCAAAGGAATTGCATCTTTTGTAATGTGCTCTATATTTTAACTTCTTTCTAGCTCTCTTGGAGTTTTTTAGTTAGTATTTATGGTACATGGTTGTATATTAGCAATTTACCTGCAGAGCTACAACTGTAATGTTTGTGAAGAAATATGTTTTCCTTGTGTTTGTAAAATTTTTCCTAATTTCACATTTGAAGTTTGAATCCGTATATGTATATAATATATTCTTGCCATCTATGCAAAACTCTGAGATAATACAATGAACTCGAAACAACACCAAGATTGTTCCAAAATTTCAAACAGTAGGGATGTTCATTGTGCATCATCCGCAACAAAAAGGAATACGGAAAATTTGTTCATCTTATATTTTGATTTTGGAATTACATTAAAACCCCCTAAGAATACAGCTAATGTGTAAGAATATTACTCAACAGCATAAAAATCTTGCACCAGCCGGGAATCGAACCCGGGTCTGTACCGTGGCAGGGTACTATTCTACCACTAGACCACTGGTGCTGACGTTTTACTCTTGTACAAGTTATTTATATAACATAAAATTAAAGCTAGTCGCGCACTTGCACAAATGAAAGTAGTTTTGCTCAAAAAAAAAGAAAAAAGAAAAGGGCAAAAGACATATTGTAAGTCGGTTCAATAAGTCGGGTTTAAACCCGCTACGTCTGCTGAAATGGGTCTAGATTCGAAGTTTAGATCCATTCTGATCCATCATCTTCCTCGTCTCTCCTCCTATTTCATACTCGCTGTCTCTGCTCCAAACCAGATATCCGTGGAACAAGAAAAACTTCTCATGTAAAGTTGTAAAGTAATTCCCGAATGATCTTGTAAATCCTTCATGACGTTTAGTTATTAAAGTTCATATATAATATGTATTGTGGACATGTTGTAATTATGTATTGCTGTTAAATTTTCAAACAGTGTTATTGACCATATGTCTCTCGAGTTTTCTGGAAGTTCTTATGCTGTTCAAGTGAGGATTTTGTTTAGTTCAATTGTAAAATGCTTTTAGATGTAGCTTAATTCGGAATCTTGATTAATTGTTGAAACATAATGTGTAGGCTAATTTCATCTTTCTGGGTTTGATATGCCCGTGATTCAGGGTAAGTTAGTAGCATCGGAATCAATGGCAAAGGATTCAAAATTCTATGCAATCAATAGTGGTGGATTGTCTTAATGATTTTGAATGTTTATCTTAAGTTTGTCCAGGTTGGACAGTTTTGTTGACTGTTTGTTAATGCTGTCATAATTAATTCTTTTCAGTAACTAACTGAATTAATTGTTGCTTTCAGCCATCAGTAGGGACTTCGGAAAGCTGGAATAAGTTAATTGAGTATATGATATAACGAACACGGTACAATACCTACAAGAAGAAACCTTTGCAGAACCTTGTAACTTGGTGAAAGTATTTGTGTATTTCCAAGCTGTTTGAATGCATACAATGTTATCTGCTTTCGAAACTGCCATGAAGTCTGTCACGGATTGGGTAACATTGTTTGATATCCCATCTGCTCGAGCAGTTGTCTTTGGAGTGCCAATCAAAGGTTAGATATGTTCTCCTTGGGACTTCTCCAGATGAATCATTCTAGTCTTTCTTTTTACCCTCTCTATATCATAAGAGCTTAGTGATCTGTTCAAATTGTTGTAGGCCATCTTCTCGTGGAGGGTCTTCTCTTTATTGTTATTCTTTTTCTTCTGTCTCAGAAAAGTTACAAGCCACCAAAAAGACCACTGACAAAGAAGGTATATGCTGTGCCTATTGAGTTCTATAATAGAACTCAATACACTGGTCACATAAAGACCATTGTATTTCTACCAAGTGATATGAACTGTACTATTTTCTAATCTCTATTAAGGTTTTTTTCCATGCTTTTGACTTTTGAAAACAATTTTGTCATTTCAATCATGTCTTCTTTTTTCACAGGCCATGTATAAGTCTTTTTCTTTAATTCAATTAAATTGCATGAAACTCAAAGTAGTTTCCAAATGCCATGGAATATGTCTTTTACTTGTATTTGTCCCTGCCATACATCTGAATTATATATTACAGATTCTGTTGCTGCCAGTTATGGGTGAGCATTAGAATTCCAGTGTGGTTTGCTGTGTTATATTTTCTGGTCACATTATTTTGAAGGATATCATCCTAGCTTTGATGTTGAGATATCTGAGGCTCTGTGTGTGTGTGTTTGTGTTTTGTAGTTTGTCTCGATCATTTTTGAACAATTACGACTACTGACGTTCAAAAGCATGTCGTATTATTTCAGCTTGTTTGTCGCCATAGAATATTTTGTTTTATGCCTCATTATCTAAGTATGTTTGTTTGCCAAGCTGATGGTTATTCCGGCTTAAAATCATTCAGGAAGTAGATGAGTTATGTGACGAATGGGTCCCAGAATCTTTAATTCCCTCTATAACTGAAGATATGAAGTATGAGCCTCCAGTATTAGAAAGGTGAATATGTTCTTACGACTTCAATTTTCTGTAAATGATTTTACAATTTGTTTATTTCCTCTTTTTTAGTTTAATGCTATATTTTCATGTAGGAAGTATAGGTATAGCAACTTGTTCATAGGTAAGCTTATTGCTTCCCCTTATGACATGGATGTCAGTTAATATGAATGTTTATAGTGCCTGACATAAATTTCTGTAGAAATTATCAGTTCACTTGATCCATAGCTCAAGTATTTATTGTACTTTTAAGATTTTAGTCTCAAGATCTGGTACTGCACCTTAAGATTTCAAGTTAATTGATTAGTTGATTTATGCAGTGCTGCTGGACCACATACGATTATCAATGGTATAGAGGTTTTGAACTTCACATCAGCAAATTACCTCGGGCTTCTAGGGCACGATAAACTGCAAGTAACAATAATTTCTCTTATTCCGAGTCTTTGCTTCTGATTTGATGTTTCAGATTGAACTGATAGCATTGATGAAAACAGGAATCATGTACCAAAGCATTGGAAAAATATGGTGTTGGCTCTTGTGGTCCCCGTGGATTTTATGGGACAATTGGTATGGTCCAACATTAACATATATGCTATGCAATTCTCTTAATCTTAGCAAAGCATAAAAGAACGACCCAGAATCTCAGTAAAGGGGAGCATAAGCTCTCCCGGATCTATCTTGATCTGTATTGAGACTGTGTTGATGGCATTTTTGTTAATGCAGACGTGCACCTTGATTGTGAAGCCAGAGTAGCAAAATTTCTTGGAACTTCGGATTCAATACTTTATTCATATGGACTTTCCACTATGTTTAGCATCATTCCAGCATTTTGTAAGAAGGGTGACGTCGTTGTTGTGTAAGTCCTCCTGACTTGTGTTTCGTGTATCTTTTCCCTTTTGTAGGTGCTTTTGGTTTATAGCTTTGTACGATGCAATGCAATATATTAGTCTTAAAGTAGCATGTTTCAACCTCATCCCCATTACTTGGAAAAAGTGAGCCACCAACTGCAAGTTCTTTACAACTATTTCAATGGGCTTCATGATTTAGATGAATTAACTCAAATTTATTCTTTTTGAGTATTGGCATTTGTTTGGCCAATGCTTCGATTTCCATCTCGGTGATTGTAAATGGCAGAAACCATCATTTTCAATGCTTGTGCACTCAGTATGGCATCATATTGATAGTGCTGGAGATGCTTTCGTGCTATTTCTCATGACACACATTGGACTCTCCCTAAAACTGCTTTGCATCATCTTGATAGTGCTGGAGATGGTTTACTGCTGTTTCTCACGACACACAATTGGCCTCTCCCTGCTTTGGCATATGAATGTGCACTTTAACCTAATAATACTAAGATTTTTAATCATTCATTGAATGTATTGAATCAATCTATTTTCTGTGCATCCCAATACATGTTTTCGTCCTCTTTCTCCTTTTCACTTTATGGCGATCCGTGGAGGTTTTTACAGAGATGAGGGCGTCCATTGGGGAATTCAGAATGGGCTTCACCTTTCTAGAAGTACAATTATTTATTTCAAACACAACGATATGAAGTCCTTACAAAGTACTCTGGAAAGTGTTACTCATGAGAATAAACGAGCTAAGAAGGTCAGGCGGTATATCATTGTTGAAGCAATCTATCAGGTATCTCATCTTACAGCAGAAGCACTGGCATTTTTTCAATCCTTGTATCTTGTCTTTTTCACTACAGTAAATAATTCAATAATATGGTGGATATCAGTCTCACTTTAACATAGGAAATGGGGTCTTTAGATAGTGGCCACTGTGTTCCACAGATCATATCTGCTTTATATGCTAACATTATAATTTCGATTTGGTATGGATCATGCAAAATTCTCTTCCCACTAATTTTGTTTGATTCCAGAATTCTGGTCAAATTGCTCCTTTGGATGAAATTATCAAACTGAAGGAGAAATATCGGTTCCGCGTTATATTAGATGAAAGCAATTCTATTGGTGTTCTTGGAAGTTCTGGTAGAGGTCTCACCGAGCATTGCAAAATATCAGTAAGATTCCACAACCCTGATGGTTATTTGGTTTATAATCTGCATATTCTTGTTTTTATGCTATTTTTGGCAGATTGACAAGGTAGATATTGTCACTGCTGCAATGGGACATGCTTTGGCCACTGAAGGAGGGTTTTGTACTGGAAGTGCAAGAGTGATTGATCACCAGGTATAGAAGTTTGCTGAAAATCTATTCGGAACGACATGAATGTAGTTGGTACAAATATTGCTTCCAGTTGTTGGACAATTAACTTTATTCAATATGGTGAAATGGTGCTGGAAATAGGATTTTTTTTTTCAAAATATCTGCGTAATACATTACAAATAAGCATTTCAAGGTTTATATAAATGTGGATTAGCCGGAGCATTTGTTCGACTTTCTGCTACTGCTTTAGATGTGCTCAATTTATTATTTTGTCCATTTATGTGGTTTTCTTTTGTTTACATTTGGTGCATGTCTGTCTGTGGTGCAGTGGTTGTGAGATGATTAGGACTCTTTTCAGGATTCTAAGTTTTCTTGAGCATATACTTCTGTTGTTGACGTCGTATACACAAATTCTCTGTCAATTACATTTTATGTTTGCCCGCAAGACCTACTTTGGGAGTTTGAAAGGTTCAATTGCTTAGCTAAATAAATAAATGATGGAAATGAGGATAGTAGAATAGCAGAACAGTTAAGGACAAAGCAGGTTATCCCTTCGGTTTTGTAGAAACTAGAATGGGTAGGAATACAATGAAATGCATTCCATACCCCAACATACTACCCAGAAAATATCCCAGTTCTCTGATACCAGTATAATTCTTCATTGGCAGCGTCTCAGCAGTTCTGGTTATGTATTTTCTGCTTCTTTGCCTCCTTATTTGGCAAGTGCCGCAATTACTGCAATTGATGTTCTGGAAGAAAACCCCAATCTCATCACCAAGCTCGAGGAGAACATAGCAACTCTACGTAAAGGTGGTCTTCCTTTTCTCTTGTTAACAATTTGGGAGGGGGAAAAAAACTCGTATAGGCTTCCATCATGATTTTACTCTTGAACTAATTCTGTATCCGGTAGGAACTATTTCTTGGATATTTGTGTCTAATCTCATGTAAGATTCCAGGTTTATCGGATGTACAAGGCCTTGAGATAGTAAGTGATCCAAAGTCACCAATAGTATTTCTGAAACTGAAGAAATCCACAGGATCCTTGAAGGGAGATCTTCAAGTGCTTGAAGACATTGCCGAACGTGTAAGTGGTCTAAACTCTCAAAACGTCAATTAACTTCCATCTTGTAATATTTTCTGAGGGTGAGGCATCCCACTTGCAGTTATTGAAAGAACATGCCGTTTTTGTTGCAACTTCAAAAAGATCAATTCTTGACAAATGCAAGCTACCTGCTGGGATTAGATTATACGCATCTGCTGGTCATTCAAAAACTGATCTGGAGAAAGCTTGTGAAGCATTTAAGAAAGTTACCGGCTGATTGCTTCTGCATTTGGAGCCTAGAGAAGGTGAAGAAATTGCTCAAAGGCATCCGCCATTGTTAGTGATGATGGGGTGGCTGCTTCTTTATGTGACCGTGCTTAAAAAGTTAAGAACCCTGGTGTGTAGGGAGAGCTCTTTGGTTGAATTATGCTGCTCTGATTTCTTGACATAGTTTTTTAGGGTACTTCATTTGGGTAAGAGCCATATTGTCTGATTTTTGTATCAACTTAACAACTATGAACTAGGGTAACCTAGTTTTGAGTGCATTAAAAGTTTGGCATATTAAATTAGTAATCTGTGGGAAGTGCAAGAGTGAGTAATTTGGAACGCAATTCGAGTAGTAACGGCATGATTAGGTGTACTTGTGTGGAAATTCTATTTAACAGCATGCATATGCATCTTTATATGAGAAATATAGCTTCAATAATCTCCAACAGTTATCTATATCTTTTGCTCATGAAATAGTATCTCTTATTTTTGTTCCCATTCGTTGAAAACGTCCAGGTCGAAATATAGCTTTCAAATTAAGTTCTGAATTAGTGAATGTAGTACTTTGTTTTCTTGCTCTCTTTCTTGAAGTCTTTGCTCCTATGCTCTCTTCCAGCTTCACGTACATGTGTGATGGCCGTCGGATTGCTTTAGTCGTACCCTACTGTGTAATATACTTGCCGGAAGGATTGGCTCTTAGAGCTTACTCCACTATCGACATTTGGACCAATGAAGAAGATAAGACCTCTATCTACTAGGGCTGAATCACACGGTGGCATAGAGGTCAAGAGCCCGTCTCACAAGCTCTGCCGTTGGATCCACTATTTCTTTCATATTTCACAATAAAATATCTAAAAAGAAGTCGTCGTCTCACAAATGATCAATTATTGCAAGGTCTACTTGTTTTATTCATTAAATCAAGCAAAAATTCTTAAAATTGAGAATGTTCTTCAACTACTACTCTGACTTGGAGGGACTAGGAGGTCTATGAGCTATTGCAAAAAATGATTGTATATGATTTTTATTCGCATTTTTAGGTAGGATTTCATCATTATTACTGAAAAATGAATAATACTGGACTAAATCTTGCATTAGACCGTCTAAATAATTTAGGTGGATCTAGATACTTCATTTCTATCAATCCAAATACATATCTGCTTTGGATCCTAAATTCAAACTCATATTCCCATTAGATTTTAAACTAAAACCGTCTAAGCAATTTAGGCGGCCTAATCGGAGACTTACTCTAGGTATTGTGATGTTAGGTTGTACTCACATGAGAACACCTGTTAATATGATATATGACAACAAATCACCACCATCAATTTGTCAAATGGAATATATAGATTTCGAATGCATATAGACATTTTCTTTGCAAATGTCAAATTGTTGCATATCTTAAGGAAGAGCGAATATTATGGAGTAAAGATCGTGACTATCCATATACACAACCGCCAATTGAAACGAATAGAAGATATTTGGCTTGAAAAAATCCTTCTCTGCAACGTTATTGTAGTCCCTGCATCTTGTTTTTCATCTCCTTCCGAGCGCTCTCTCTCCATTAAACATCTTACTACATTTTTGCTCCGAATTACAAACAAATGTGCAGAACATCGCGGCCATAAGGAAACAAAGCCACAAATTTTGCAAATACATGACCTTGTTGTCGTCCATATACAATCCATCTGATGTTTTTTTCTCTTCCATTCTCTCCACTATTTTTCGAATGCAAACATAAGTCGTATGCAACTTAAAACAGACTTTTCAAGTAATTAAATTTAAATATTATTTAATCAATATAAATGAAGAAATGTATATTCATACGCCTGCAATATGCAACTCGATATTCATACGACTGCAACATGGTGTAAGTTGTATATGCAAGACACATGTGTCGTCCATCGTCATTCACAACCAATTTTGCCGATTAAAAAAATTCTCTATGAAGATAATACCACCAATGGAAATAAAATCTCAAAAAACACGATAAATATGGAACGATAAGATATACACAATGAATAAAAAAGGATGAAATATTATACCATATTCATCCCACGTTTTTTGCGGTTGGTTATGCATGAAAAAAAATACCAAAATTGTCCAATTATATGTATTCAACGATATAAAACGTGGCTAATAAGAAAAAATATATGCCTATGAATTATTAGATCAAACGATCCCCATTTATTCTCATTTATCATAATATTTAGTGTTTACAAGTGAATATGTCTGTGTATATATTTGTTCAATGTAAACGAAGTTACATTAAAAATGGATCGCCTAAAGTGAGGATGATTGTTGTATGGAGAAGAAATTGTGCATTTGATAAAATGGAGTGAGAGCTCTGATCTGACGATGTATAATTTTTATCTCCATCGCAACCCCAAAACAACGCACTCCACTCCAGTTGTTGGAATGTCCACCTCAACAAATGAAATGAAATCTCAGACACCATAGCATCACACAGACGGACACACTCCTACATTTGCTTCTCCTCTCCTCAGTGGCCTTCGTAGTTTCCGCCCCCTTCTCTCTCACTCTCTCTCTCTCTCCCGTTCGTTCAT